>JAMKCH010007650.1:0-146319 GCA_023653785.1 Ophioderma brevispina | reverse complement strand
TATCAAAAAGTTAGGAATGTCCGATTTTCATGCGATCGTTCTTGAAGATTGTTCTTGACTGTCCAAGAGGCCTATATAGTTTATCAAGATCGCTTTGAATATCAAACCGATCACAGATGCACAGGGCTCCCGAAATAGGTCTCACTAATGGGTCTCACCAATAGGTCTCATCAACAAATTGAAGAATTAAATCATAACATAATTCTTTTGCATAAACTTAATAACTATATCGTATCAGAGGCCTCGCTAACAATTGGATCTAAATTAGTTATCTTTCCGGTAGACGTCAACGTATCCTCTACAACAGTACCTTGTCCAGCTCAGTTCCCATTACGTGTGGAGTTCCCCAGGGCTCGATCCTAGGACCATTACTCTTTTTATTATATATTAATGACCTTCCACTCTGCTCTAAAAATTCCCAACGTTATTTTATTTGCAGATGGTACGAATATTCTGTTTTCACATCATGACCCTAAAACTTTAGAATATATAATTAACGATGAACTTAACAAAATTTCCGATTGGTTTAAATTAAATAAATTGTCTCTCAATATAAAAAGACCAATTACATGATATTTAAAAATAAACATAGCAATAAACCTAAAACATCGTTACTAAAATTGATAATACATCTATTCAGCAGGTTGAGACAACTAAATTCCTAGGTCTATTGATTGACCATAATTTATCTTGGCGTTCTCACACTCTACATGTTCCAAACTTGTCTCCAAATAGCATGGCATCATCCATAAAGTCCGCCCATTTCTTCCTCAAGATTCGCTCGAAACAATTTACAATTCCCTTGTCCTTCCTTGTTTGTCTTATGCTGCTATGATTTGATGCGATCCTAACAACACTAATCTTGATTCTCTATTTCTCCTTCAAAAGAGAATTATACGGACTTATGTGGCTTGATCACACATATCCTTTGTTAATGTTTTCTTCCTTGTTAACTTTGAAAATACACGATATTTACAAGTTTCAGTTGGCTACAAGTTCATGTACCAGTTTCATCATGGGCTTCTTCCTGAGGATCTTCTGGATAATGACTTCTTGACATCGATTCCCATTCTCATAATTATGACACTAGATATATAGGGATGTATCTTTCATCACTGCAACGAATTCTGTCCTTGCCAGCAACACTTCTAGACCCCAAGAACCTTTGCTCTGGAATCTTCTTTTCAAGGACTCTAAATCTTCTCCCTCCCCCTCTTCCTTCAAATCGAGAATGAAGAAGGGCATCATCAGTACTCTGTTGAACGCTCATAACTCCACCTTATTTCTTGATTTTTGTTTGTTTCTCTTTTACCCTGTTCTTGTTTGCTTCATTAATTTCCTCCTTCAGCCCGTCTTCCTCCCTTCTTTTTCTTTCAGTCCTTCCGTCCCTTATTCCTTCCCTTATTTCCTCCTTCTCCTCCTCCTTCCCTCCTCCTTCCCCTCCACCTTCCTTCCTTTTTAATCCTTCTTTACCTTATTCCTCCCCTGTATTTCCTGCGTTCTTTGCTTCTTTCCCTCCCTCCTCCTTTCCTTCCCCGGGTTCCTTCCTCCCTATAGTTGAACATGATTGTGTTTGTTTTGTCCTGTTTGTTAACATAAATCTTGTGTTATCTATATTTTTGTATAAATTGTAGAACCTAAGAAGAGGTCACTGCACCTTCACGCCCTGCGTTTAGCAGCGACCTCGATCTTCACATTCTCAGCTTCACTTTCATTTACTAATATGTTAAATATTAATTTGTTATACACTGCTGTGATGTTGAAGTTCAAATACATTTGATTGATTGATTGATTGATTGATTGATTGATTGAGAAAGACTAACACCATTTCGGTGTCAATGGAAAGATGTATCTATTGGTACCAAAATAAAGTGCACCATGACTTTCCTGCGTCGTACTAGAACGTGTTGTAACTTCTCCCCCGAAAAAAGGGGGCTATCAATCTCTTTGGGATTACCTTACCTATAGCTATACCCCGGTATTTGTTGTGTTTTTTTATTTTTGAAATGCATGAAAAGGAGCGTAGCATGTAAATTTACAATTACATTATAATTCGGAGTTTTAGCAAGGCAGAAAAAAATGATGGGATGGCCATTCTTCTCATACTGCTTTTCTGCCTAATCTGCTTTTCTCATTCTACCCATTCTGCTTCTCTGCCTTTTCTGCATGCCCATTCTGTCTTTTACATTGTTTTTTCCCTGCTCATTCTGCCTTTTCTGCCCATTCTGCTTTTCTGTCTTTTCTGTCCATTCTGCTCATTCTGCATTTTACATTGTTTTTCTGCTCATTCTGCCTTTTCTGCTCATTCTGCCTTATCAGGATTAGGATTTATTCAACTGAGTAAGCTGATCCGGGGCCGCGTGTATCCATGGTACGGAAGCTCCTATAACATGGCCCAAAACTCTATGTGTAGCTCTAAAACTCTGTTTAAAACTAGCCAATTGCCATCAGTTAGAGCTGAAAACCGCATGAAAATCCAATAGGCCTACTTTTTTTAGCACAAAATTGGATTTTCGCCTATTTTCTAGGTATAACGAATTAACGAATCCCCGAGGGGGGGGGGGGGGTTACGACGAGGGTTAAAATTAGAATTCGCCCTCCTCACAGTTAGTTAAGTTGAAATAATATTTATATACTTTCTTTTAGAATGGATTAGGCCTAACACTTGTCTTACCAAGGGATGGTAGTAAACTTCCCTCCGGTGCGCAAACAACACGCTAAAAGTTTTTGTCAAAAGCTTCCAGGTAATTATTTTCACATCCTTTCTGGTCATAGCGAACAAAAAATTGTGTCGGTAGCACCTACACCGCGGGGTTAGGGTATGCTGTCAAAGTCGAAGGTGAAAC
Organism: Ophioderma brevispina; assembly: GCA_023653785.1. Lineage (NCBI taxonomy): Eukaryota > Metazoa > Echinodermata > Ophiuroidea > Amphilepidida > Ophiodermatidae > Ophioderma > Ophioderma brevispina. Next base: position 143,473 of record JAMKCH010007650.1, on the reverse strand, counting down.
TCTGTTTATATAAATTTAGACATTAGACATCATTAAGAGCCAAAAGCGCATGAAAATCCGATATTCCTACTTTTTTGGTGCAAAGTTGGATTTTTGCCTATTATACAACGTGTCTGTGGAAATCGACAAATTTGCCGATCGCGGACTTTATGATGTCATTGTGACGCTTTACTAGGTATGTTGGTACTTATTTTAGTATCAATGGAAGCTGAAGTCCATGGCTATCCACTGGTACCAAAATCATAAGAATTGTGTGTTTTATAAGGAATTTACCAAGGAGGGGTGGTAAACCGTGCCCCCCCCCAAAAAAAAAGCTTGGTAAGGCGAGGCCATCGAAACCCTAGACCCCCTCAGGGTCTGTGGTATACACGATTTGTAATGAAGATTACAATCTCTCTGAGTCAACCAAATCACGGCGGGCGAGTGGTATATATTTTGAATTTGTCAATCCATGGACAAGTTGGTTCGTATGAGGGCGCGCGGTATTCTAAAAATAGGATCAACTCAGGGCCCTCAGGGCTGGACCAATGTACAGGCAGGGCATAGAGCTTTTCAGTGATCTCTGATTTTTTTAGGATTTAATTTCTTGATTTATTTTTTATATACCTGTACATTGAAATGCACTGCCATGTTGGTGAATGCCACTGTTATAAAAATGTACTTCCAAATAATAAAATAAAATATATAATTTTGATTTTATGTGTTCAAACCTACTGTTCCCTAAATACGAAGACAGAGCCGAGACTGTGGGACAGTCTATCGAAACCCCAGGTCCATGTAAAATTTAGGTGAAACTAACTGTGATATGCATGTGCGGGTATGGTTAGGACTCATTGTCTTGGTCTTGGTAGAATAGTTACAATCCAACACCTCCAGTGGTGTGGGGAAAAACGGATTATACATAGGGCCGACGGTTAACGTCCCCTCCGAAGGACCGGTTATTATCACACCACAAAATAGTTAATTAGAAATTACACACCCTTCTAAACACGTTTTGCACCATGTTTTTAAACATTTTGAAATATTTGTTTAATATCTAAACACCTTATATCAAAACATGTTAAAAATCTAAACATATTTAGGCTTTTGACGGCATGTGTCTAGGCATTTTATGCCAAATGTTTAGAGATTTGACATGCTCAGTAATAGCCCTGCAGCACCGGCAAAAAAGGATCCTGTCGCATTTTCTTCATGTCTCTCATGGTCAAATCATGTTATTTGTTCGATTTTTATTAAGAATTATTCAGAAATACCTCTACATGGTGACCCAATAAAAACTTTACCCAAAATGAAAGTGATATTGTTCCACTTTCTGTAATTTTATATCTGTGAATTTTATTTTATCATAAGGAATGGGTAATAGAGCATCTTACCTGATTTTTTTTGTTCATTTTGGTTGAGTGGTTCTCATGATGTTCTTCGTCTTTCCTACGAATTGCCTTAATTTTACTTTTTGTTTGGTTTATTTATTTTCATTACTTATTTATATATGTATGTGTATATAAATGTTTACTTTTGTATTTTAATGTATTTTAATGGAAGTGGCTTCTGGTAGGTCCTACCCTTCTATGAAAATGGTATAAAAAAAAATGTCGGACGCTAAACATCTGCAAGTTCCGTTTCTTCATAGTGAGTTTTGAAAACTCTCAATAGATCAACTTCGAAATTCTACATAGATTTCGGGCGCACTACATTTTGACAGCGATGCTTTCGTATGAACGTACTATTTTTGAATTGTATCACCATGATCATTTTCAATGGCTGTTACTCGATGACTACACTAAAGGCTGTTAATCATGAGACTTTGAAAGATAACCTTTGTACTCATAACAGTGAATGATTAACTCTACCTCGCACGTGCATGTAGTCTTCTCCGGTATTTAGAGTAAAATAGCGTTAGTTATGCCAACATTTAATTTTGATTGTGATGGAAAAAGGGGTTGCTTTCATTTTTTCACACTGCATACTTCTTGGCAAATCTGCAGGCAGATTATAAAAACTGTAAACTGTTTTCAGACGATAGCAACTCCTGAAACAATTGCCTTTGAATCAAACAAAGTAAACTCAAAGGGCATGTCAACAAACAAAACGAAACTGCGTGTTACAACATGTCCTCAGGACAAAAATGTGTCAATATTTAGCAACAACTGAATTAGATTGGGTAGCTACTACTACTGGCTCGATTATTAGTGTCCCTTAAATTTAGTCATTTCTAAAATAGGCCTAAACTCAATTTTTCGAATGGCGGCTTCAATACCAACTGAAAGACGCACGGAGAACGTCAGCACGTGCGGCATTTGCAAGTCTATCTTAGACAATCCGAAAACACTTCCCTGCTTACACTCCTTCTGCCTGAAATGTCTGGAAAAACGACTTCAACTCTCAGACGATGATGAAGCTATCATATCATGCCCGACGTGCGAATTGGAAAGTGATCTTCCTGTCCGTGGTCTGTCTGCGTTGGACACTATCTGTGTGGTTAATAGGTTGAGAGAACAGAGATTCATACAAGAATCATTGGAGAAAGAGAATGCAAAAATCTTGTGTACTTCTTGCGATGGCCCTGATGTTTGGGAAGGTAAGATACTGCAGTTACGTAAAAAATAATTTTCGACTTAGAAACCCCGCTCTATGCCCAGATCGAGCCCTTTTCTTAAAAGACTCGAAATGTTCTGTAAGGCTCCCTCACGATCCATTATCATATTATTTAATCGTGCTAGTAACTTTGATTGCGATTCACAAAAGTTTTGTATGTATCTATGGACAGGGTATCTCAAAGCATTGTCATTTTTGGGGGGACAAGAAGAATACATATTTAAAACAAACATTTTCGAGATTCGTAAAGAACAGACCGCTTGCTACTTAACATTATTACCCTATTTTATTTGTTTAAAATGGTATGACAGATTGAACAGAACATTGTCAATTTCACTTGCGCCGCCTTATGACTTGTGCAGAGTACAGTTTATCGATTAATTGTCTCCACTCAATCAGATTTCTGATATGAAATCAGTTAGCCCTTTTGAAGCATGCTTGACTGATGTTACTAAGCGTGAAAATGATTAGAAAAGAGTAAACAACGATGGAATTTTTGGCGCCCTTTATGGGCCAAAGTGCTGCCTAGTAGGCAACTGGTAGGGGAGTATCTGAGGTACCCCCGAGTAGCTGCAGAGGTACTACTTGTGGCCTACATGCGTACCTGTCAGTCACCAGCAGGCAACTGCAGAGTACGGTATAGGATTGGTATTGCTAAGTAAACATAGCTGCTGTGCACCTAGTGGTTTGTATACTTTACAAGTACTTAATTGTAGGTACTATATCAATAATGAATCAAGGGGTACCCCTGAGTAACAATGTAGAGGGTTAAAGAGTTGAATTTCTGATACTTTCACACTTCTTTCTAAGTAGTTCTTTGAAACTTCCTTGTTGATAACCACATTCACTTACTACTGCTGTACATTAGGTAGAGTAGTAGGTGAAAATGTCATTTTTGTTATTGCGCCATTGATTATATTGAAATTCAGATTATTGACAACGATGATGCTACACACGCAGTCCGTATCACTGACCTCTACACATGGATTGCGGGCTGCCGCACAGTTGAATGGTCGCCGAGTGAAACAACAACAAAGGAAGTTGCATTTTGACCTAAACAATGTGGCTTCACTTTATTGTCAAAGTTAAAGGAATTTTGTATAACAATAGAACATCTGTGTGGAATATGTGCACCAGCAGGTGTATGCATTGTTTCCCTAAGGCGAAAAGCAACTTCCTGTTGTTTCAATCGGCGACTCAGACCCGCTATCCACGTGTAGAGGCCAGTGGACCGGATCCATTAGCGATTTCTAATAGATTGACCCGAGATTTCTTTGCGCCATTTTGAATTACTATCTTTTCAAAAGATCTCAGAAATGTGGTAGCTTCTCATTATAATAGTTTTAGATGTTACAAAAAAAAAACAGGACTTATCTGACAACATGATTCCAGTTTCATGATTAGAGTTGTTTATTTGATTTGACTCCACTACAATATTGTTTTTCTAATCTGTTACAGAATCCGCAGACGAGTCAGCAGCGCCTCCTCAAATCCATTAATTATATTCAAACCATATCAGCCGTAGCACGTTGTCTCGAATGCGATGACTATCTATGCAAGAAGTGCCTAGACGTCCACAAGTCCGTCAGAGCTTTGAAAAGGCATCCAGCGGTGATGGTAAATGACTCAAATCAGGGCAAGGTACCTCTTCTATGTGGCATGCCGGAGGTTAAAGAGTGCGCCAAAGCATCAACAGGAGATGTTGATGTTTTAGTGCTGAAAACCTGCGAGGTACCAATATGTCGCCAGTGTGCCGTGATAGCTCACGTCACCCTGAACACCAGCAGATGGAAATAGAAAGTGCTGCCGCAAGCAGAATATAGATATTGTGCAGTTGGAAAGATTGCAAGAAAGTAGCTCATGAAGTCGACGGCCGCCATTGACCCAAAATAGCAAGTTCAAAGAAGCATCTCGAGAATCTGCTTCTGATGCTACAGATGACTTGAAGTTACACGGAGAGGGTGAAAGACTGTTCCTGGAGAGGTTGGAAAAGACCACAAGAGGGCTTCAGATGAACTACTTCAACTCGGACAGATGAAACTAGACCTCATCAAAGACACGAGAGAAGAATTATTTTCCATGCGCGCCAGATTAGCTACGGCACGAGAGATTTCAACACACATGTTGTGTGCAGACGGGGGGTCTAACTACGAGGTTGACCGTGCATGCCAGTTGTTCCAAGGACCATGCGACAAACTTCGGAAACTAAGGACCACCGGACGACCAAAACAGGGGGGATTGGGCAGAACTAAATTTAAAGCAAACGAATCATGCGTACCCGAGACAATCAAGATTGGCTCAAGCCGGGGGGACGAAATGGCGGAGAGGAGGACGGCTGTGGGGTGTTGGAGAACAGATTTGGAGAAGAAGAGCAACACGTTATCTTTTGACCGGTTATGGAAGGGTAGACGTTTGCAGTTGACACCAGGGGGGATGATGACATCGCTGTGGACTGACTTAGATGAACAAACAAAGCAGGTCTCACAATGCAAGGTAATATGAAGCATTCCTTAGCCCTAGCTGTTAGGAGGGCCGCTAAGAGATAATCCCCTATGTGGATCAGGAATCGGCCAAAATGGTAACTATTTTATCACCTTCTACAAATACCCTAGTGGTTCTTCCTTGGTGAAAATCTTCAACACGAAAAGGTTCGATGTTTCAGCGCCATTTTCAGCCGTTATCTCAGATGAGGCAAGACTTCAAAACCAGGGAATCAGATCTGCGAGGTTTAGCCATCGATTCTAAAGGTCACGTTCTTGTCGGTTTACTACAACAAATAGCTACATCAGCCGCCATCGTGATGATGGGTCAGTCTCAAGCTAAAAAGTTAGGATCCAGCCTGGTTCCTTGTGCAAGTATTCCAAGGACCAGATTGTCATCAGTGATACAACCAGCAAAATGAAGTCCTCATCGTAGATTCATCGGGGACTTTCTATCATAGTATTGCACGACCAGAGGGTGTGATGGTCGTGTAATACGTCCGCGTATGCATTTGTTCCTCGTGGGATGACGACGGGGAAACGCATCTTTATTAGTAACCGGAGCGACGGACACAACGTGTTCTGTTTTTCGTCTCGGGCAAGTTATCTGGGCCGTGTAGCTGAGGATTTGAAGGACGTTTTTCGTTTAACTCGTGACCTCGGACGAAACCGGATTGGTTTGTCGCAGACCATAATTCAATAAACATCTTCCATATTGATTTAAAAAGGCAAGGGGTGGACACGGTAGTTATCAAATTGCAATACGTACGTACTACAAACTATTGACGGAAACATTTTCTTTCACATGTGATGTGACCGTAAGAGTTGCACATACAAGGTGCAGGACGAATACATGGGTAGTCCTTTGAATCGATATTGTTGACAATTGAAAAAACTCACCTAGCTGAAAATTTTATTCATATTGATCATTGCAAATTTTGTTCACTTGAATTATGGCATAGTCTACGCCTCGATGTTTTTTCATCTCCGTGTAAAATCTATGTATATTGGAGTGGAACCTGCTGTGCTGTATTTTTTATATATTCCTTATATACTACACCACCGAAATCATTCTGGGTTGAAATGAAGACGTCTTTCAGATTTAATATAGATAAAATACCTTAGACGGACACATAATGATAATCTCAATCTTGTGTATTCCCATTATTCCGACTATTTGAAATCCAATTACTATAACAAAAATATCGCAATCCTTAATTGAATACGATATATGTTTGTCAATAATAATTCACAGAATCATGTTTTTCTGGATCGTCCAGTTTGACGCTTCAGAACCTTATTATTTCAAGTGCTAGTATTGCAATATTTTTAATATAGCTGAAGCTCATTATCATAGTGGGCTATTCCAGATAAATTATGCCTCCCCCCATAGAGGATATAACAGTTGATGCGCTGAACATTTGGAAATCCTCACAGTAATACCATGGAGATTTATGGAAATCCTGGAACTGTTGTGTGTGACAGGGTTGAGGAATAGGATTCCAGTCTTCAACAAAATTGGATTTTCCTCTAGTCATCCAACAATTTCCTGGAATTCCAATACATAGAGGAAAATAACCCATAGAGGATAGTGTTCAAAGAGCTTAAAAATCTTGGAAGTGTTTCTAATGTCAAAATTTCTGAATTCCAAAGAGGTTAAAAAACTTTGGAAAATGTGGTCAAACTATTTTTTTCTGGATGCCTTGGCCGATCCTATAACAATTCTATTCCATATTAACTATATGTTTTATTCACAATTTTAACGGCAATCTGTACTTTATTGAAAATTATGGGAGTATCTAATACTAACCAATGAATGAGACCAAATTTTCTGTCTCTCTTTTAAAAAAATAAATACTGGATTCAAACCTTATGGGAGGTTAGAATAAGGATTCCTTTCAATATATTAAATTTCTATATAACGTGGGAAAATAGAGGGTTTTCTCAGATTGTGTACAACAGTTGAACTCCCAAATCATGTGGATTTCAGATGAAGTTATTAATAGCACAAAGCAAATTTACAGGACGATGTGAATTGAGTTTTTTGCATGGAAATCATGAATTTGGTAACAACAAAACACGAAACAACGTAAATTTGACCTAAAATGCTTACAAAAATCGATATCTCTGAAATTCACAATTTTGAAATTTTGGTAATAAAAAATCTGAACAGGCAACATCTGAGAATCACCACCTCTGAAGCAAAACGAAACAAAACAACCTAATTATTTATTGATTTGCTTGAATTCTTTTTAACCTTTGAAGTTCTTGTGTTAGGAATTATAATTTCCTCCGGCGATATTTTGCACTAATTACTATTACTTTGGCTTTTAATGACGGGCTACATATGTCATAATTATTGTGCACATGTTATAATTTGCGAGTAGTAAATGTTTTAATGCTAGCTTTAATGATTTCAAAAATTTCTGGTCTATATAGTAAAACTACAGCGATATGCGATATAGAGTACATTTCTGTAATACATTTGTATATTTCAATTTTGGCCAAAGCAAGTAAAGAATATTACATGTTATTTTTTTCAGCATGACGTACACACTAAGGGCCAATGAGTCTCAACTGTAGGCCTAACTTTCCCCAAAATATGAATGCCACCTTGGATATTTGAGTATTGTTATGATACCAAGAATGACAAACAGTTCATTGTTAATAGTTGTACATGCACAGCTAATTGAGCTGTGTCCTTGGTGATGGGTGTTTCATGCTGAGACGGTTATGCTATGCTATGTTAACCTCTCATGTGAAATTCAATCAAGGGTATGCAAACCATACATATTGGCCAACCTTTCAGATTCAGAAATAATACATTCTAATATGGGCTAGTCCACAAGGGCGTGTGCACTGGTCTTAGCGATTATTACTTTTACTTGGCTGTATTTTGATGCATTGCGATGTATTTGTCGTGGTCTCTCTCTGTAACTATAGTAATTTTGGTCCCCGAATCTGGAGGGTATAATATTTGGTGTTAAGAGTTTTGTTTGTAAAAAAAAGATGTTTTAGATCAAGTTTTTTTATTTTTTTTTACTGATTTTTAAGTATGTACACGCTCATCTGGTCGCTGTCTGGTAGATGGTCCGAAAATGCACTTTCAAGAGAGCAGAACATATTTCTTAAATTGCTTTATTTAAAGTAATTTTTGCTGCCAAACATACAATTTTGTTTTAATGAGGAAGGGGGATATTACGTTACAGAAGATACAACAAAGTGGACCTATATATATTGTTCGGGCACCGTAAGTAAAACGACAGCTGGAAAAAGCATTTTGGAAAACGCAAAATCAGAAGAATCAACTGAATTTGTTAATAAATAATCTTTGCTGATAAACAAAAGGCCTAAAAAAATTAGGTGCGCGGTTGCTAGGATACAAAATGCATCTTGAATAATAAATAGAATTGCCTATGGGTTAGACCCGAGGCAAAAGCTGTGTCCGCTTATCAAAAGGCATGTAATTTTGTCCCAGAAGGCCATCATACTTCTCAAGACCAGAAGTAAAGAAATTTTACAATCCCAAATGTTTCTCATAGGATTGTGGCAAATTGAACATATAGAATGTTGTGTAAATATGTGCAAATAGTGAATCCATGCATGGATTTGAAACATGAAATAAATATATGACCAAATCCGCCAAATAAATTTTATCTTAACATTAATATTCCTAGGGGGACCCCCCTAATATACCAAGTTCCTCTAAAAGGAATTTTTTAGATGAAATCCACCACATGTTAGAAGGCTTCAAAAGACATCAACAATAAAAAAAGGGCAGCCGAAAGTGTTCATTAAGAAAATTAGAGGCAAAAAATTGATTTTAATTTTGCGTCAAAATGTGCGAAAAAAGACACTAATTGTTTCGGCATTTCTACGGCATTGCTCACCTAGACTGGTTGTGATTGCTTAATTAGTGAAGAATGAACTATACTTGTATCCATTATTAAGCACAAACATAAATTTTTGTCTCATGCCATTTTATATTTTTTAGGGTTTACTTGTATAAATGTCCCCGCCGAACGAGTTCGGAAAACGGGGAACGACTATGAAATGAGCAGCGTCCGTCGTCCGTTCGTCCGTCTGTGAAAAAAAAATGGTTAAACCAATGTTGTATAAGATTTTATATGGAGTTCAGTAAGGGCGCAAATGATGTTAACTTGGTGGAAAGAAGCAGGCTTAGGAGTTCTCGACGTTCTGATTTAGATTGGGCCGTTAAAATATGCTAATTATCTAATTGGCATAATTAGAGAATGTTCTGCAAGGCCTGTGTACAAGTTTATGGAGTTCCGTAAGGCGTTATAATGATGGTAACTTGGTGGAAGGAAGCGGGGCTGAAGAGTTCTCGACCCGATTAGATTTGGCATTGTCGGCAAATCAGTATGAAAATGAGCAATTAATATGCAAAAATCAGAGAATGCTTATATTTTGAAACGGTTACATCGGATACTCAAAATTTCCTGCGATGCATGAAGCCTATATCATGAGGGCACATCTTTTTGCCAATTAAAAAGTATGTGATATATGCGGCTTAGTATGCAAATGAGTAATAAATATGCGTAACGTGTATCTCTGAAACGGTACCTCGGATAGGCAAATTTCTCGCTACATGAGACTACTTGCTATAGGGGAGGGGGTGGGTGAGGTGTTGGGGAGGGGAGGGCGCTGGGGAGGCGGGGTGGGGAGGGGGGGGCGGGTTATGTGTACTGAGGCGGGGGGTGGGGGTTGGGAGGGCGGTTTGGGAGGAGTATTGGGGGGGGTGGGGGATCTTTTAAGGGGGTCCGTTGGGGTGAGGGTGTGTGGGCGGGTGGGGGTAAGGGGGTTGGGGGAGCTGCGGCGCCGCCCGACGGTAGTCATCCAGGGTGGTGGGGTGTTGGGGGGGTTAGGGGGCTGCGGCGGGGTGGTCCTGTGGGAGGGGGGTGGGTGACTAGCGAGGGGGTCGGTGGGGTAGGGGGTTAGGGTGTTGTTGTGCGTCCCTGTGGGGGTGTGTGGTGGGGGAGGCGGGTGGGGTATGAGGGGGGTGTGGGGGCGGGGGGTAGGGTATTGTATTGGCGGCTGGCTGGTGGGGAGGGGGTTGGAGGGGAGGGTATTGACGGGGTGTTGGGGAGGGGGGTAGGGTGTTTGCGGTGGTGTTGGGGAGGGGTAGGTGGGTATTGCGAGGTATGTTGGGGAGGGGTTTGGGTTATTGCGGGGTGTTGGGGGGGGTTTGGGTATTTGGGGGGTTGGGGGGGGGGGGGAAATGAACGCGGTTATGATACATGGGACGCGTCCCGTAATTTTGGTGTTCAATAACAGGGCCTGTGAACGTGCGATGTTAGGCATTAGAACACCGTTTTGACAGACGTGTTTTCAAACGTTACGCCATGGTGTGCCAAAGGGTGTTCGTTTGAACATTCGCATTTAAAATATGTGCTGAAATATTTTAAAATCATGTGTTCAAAACAGTTGAGCTTTAGCGTTCAAGTGATGAACACCTTCGTGTCGCGACCATAAATACGTGTCAATAGGTCTAATTAATTAACAAGTTTTGAGTGAACCAGGTTATTAGAGGGTTTGCATACACGACCGAATAATTATTTGGGGTAAAATAAGTACAACGTACTGTGATGAAAAGGCCGTTGATGAACCCCATTTGCTTGCTTGAAACCATTGTCAGTCGCTGGACCTGGTCCCTAGGCTAGCCTAGTTAGGCTAGGCTAGCCTATACCCTGCGAGCAGAATGTCGATTAAAAGCTCGACCAATAAATTTTTTTTTTTTAAAGGAAAGGATGAAGCAAAAGTGTTCCAATCGTTGAACATACTTTTGCAACAACCAGTGTTCTGAATGCATTTTACGGATTTTTCTGTACGGTGTTCAATTCTGAACGCCTCGGTGAGTTCGTCATCCGGGTTTTTTTCTCGAGAAAAGAAATCACTGATCAAATAGCGGCAAAGTTCTTTTTCTAACTTGGGCGAGAATTCGCTGGCAGCAGCTGGAAGGAAAAATATCCCCTTTCAAATCATCTTATAAATTCATCAGCTGGAAATCGTTTATTTTTAAGACTGGGTATCGCAGAGGAGGGTATTGTGTATATAATAAGAGAACATTATTATTTTGTTTTTTTAATTTAGGGAACGAATTATTAATGACAATGTTTCTTGTATTCTGTCGATCAGGGCTGTTGAATTCGCCATGACACTCACCGTAGCTGGAGTGAAACTACCACGGAGGTCTATTGGCGGGGACTGTAATTTTCCTATTTATCCTTTATTGTAATGTTGGATAGCTATAGGGGGTAAAGGAATTGCAAAATTTGAATTGGTTGATATCACTCTGCTATATTTAATTGCCAATTTTGGATTGGTTTATAGTACATGCTGAGTGATATTAATTGCAATTGATTCTGTCCATGTTATATGTAATTATTCTGCCAAGGGAATTTGTAATAAATATTTGATTTCCAACGTGAAATATATCTTTGCATTTGTTGTTCTTGATTTGACATTTGACACTGTGTGAAACTACCAATTGCTGTCATCTTGAACATCATCCAGAGTAAAACATCATATTTATGTTCATGTTCTCACTTTTTAACATTACCATATTCAAAATGGGCTAATTTTAACACTTTTGATTCGAAATATATTTTGAACACCCAAATGTTGAAAACACCATTGTTTATGTGTTCTCATTTTGTAACATTACATATTCTATTTTGAACATTGAGTATTCTGTATGGAATACACCACATGTGCTCAACTCTTCACACTACATGGTCACATTTAAATACAATTTTTTTACACTACATGTTAAATGTTAACACACTTTATTAACACCCTCATGTGGTTCAAAAAAAATACTGTTAACATTTGAACACCAAAGTGGAACTTTCATAGAACATGTTCAGAGCTTTGTTCGAATTTAGAACACAAAAAAAGGGTGCAAATGATGTTCCCCACAAGAACGCAGGGGTGCTCTAGCGATGTTCACTTTTGAACACAGTGATAAATAGTAAATAGTGTTCATTTGTTAATCCAAGGGTTTTGTTCATTTCTTAAAGGCAGGAGTCCATTTTCTGTTAGAGTGTGCATAGTGCTGAAGGGGAAGGAGGGAGGGGCTCTCTTAGACCCATGCTAATTACGCAAAAACGTGACATGATGATTTGAATTTTTTTGCCACCAATGCAAGCGCACTAAAGTTAGACGAATACAAAAAAATATAAAACCAAATATATGCAGCGTTAAAAATCGCCGCCAGCTGAAAAACAAAAAATGGGCACCCAGGGGACCACCCCCCCCACTTATATGCAGTTAGTGTTTAAAGAATCTTTGGAATTGTTAGAAGAAGAAATTTGTTAAAAGATGATAACCATCATGTTTTTCATTCGGGTTTGGTACAATTTGTATATTAATGATGTGTACTGTAGTTAAACAATGCCAGGGCACTCGTATGACACAAAGATTTTATTGGCACTAGTGGTAGTCCAATGAGCCTCTGGAACTCTGGAATAATACAAATCAGAGTTTATATGGTTTTTTCAGACTCGATTAATAAACTATGAAGAAGTACAGGCCTATAATGTGCATGCAAACAATATCGCAGGAATAATAAGTCAGATGTTGTTAATCAGCAGTTGTGATTTATCATGATTCGATGTGAGTTTTTCATGTTCTGATATCTTATCTAAAGTTCCTCAAGGCAAATCATGTACTCCAAGAAAAAAGAATATTACCAAGGTTACCCTCAGTGGAGAACCCTCAATTGTTTTCAGTGAATGGGACCAAAAATGTTTTTCTTCAGACAACTTCCAAAATCTTATTGGCCTAACTTGAAGCATTATAAACTTCTGACAAGTGGCCTCTAAATGGTCAAAATTGTAAAAAACTATCTTTTTAAAGATCTATTAAAAGAAACCACTTTCTGTCAGAGAGGAAAGTAAAATCAAAAATGTACAATCCAGTGGACTACTTTGAATGAAATTTTGAAGATTGCCTCCAAATGTTTACTATATTTTGATTTCACCTAAAATTGTGAATAGCAGCACTCAAGGCTTTTTACCACAAGAGCAAAATGAAGATCACTTTGTAGGTTGAAACAATTTAAAATAAGAAAAATAAAAAAGAGTATTAACTTTACCAAAACATATGGCATTTTCACGTGGAAAGAACTTTTTCGAGCGAGGTGGAAATGCATAAAGAAGAACTTGAAGCCAGGACTTAGGGTTACCCAAAGAGTTGCTGGAAAAACATGAGGATAAAATTAATCTGTATACTGGCATTATCAAGAATACCAGATGGGACAGCCCCTTTAAAGTAATTGATGTTATTATACAGTAAGTAGACATGCACTTTGACATGTTTCTCAATAGTGATGCGTGCGTTCGACTCCGGGTAATTTATTTTCAGGAAATTCTACTGATGGTCAGTAAGGCCCGCGCCGTGTTAGTGGTATTTTGATTAGAATTTGCAGGAATTGCCACTCTGAACTACGAATAATTATGGGTTTGATAGAACATTATTTTGGGATATAGGTAGAAAATAATACTGCATGTAGCAAAGATTGGATTTTTAGGACAAAATAGTTATAAGGGTTCAAAGTTCGGTAATTTTTGGTAATTACTTACTGACAATTTTTTTTTGAAGAAAAAATTTGATTATCCACATGACTAACTAATTTATTTTCGTGGTAAAATGCAAATTCTATTAGCGAATTTTATAACAAACAAAAAATTTTCGAGTGGAACTGGTTTGTTTAATCGGTAGTAGAGATCCTGGAGGACGGAGGAATATACACCATACTTTTGAGGTTGGGTATGGGCAATGGTCATCACCCCTCCACCTTTGCAATCTTTGTGCAGTACAAGACGTTTTTGTATTGTATCTCGTTGAAGGGTGGTATGATGAGGCACATTTTAGCCCGCATTTTAGCAATGAAAAGCTTGTTAATTTCCCTGGTGGACCCCGTGCAGTAGGCTCGCACTTCGCATGCCAAACATTGTTATCATGTCAATTTCTCACATCCCTATTCTTACAATGCATCCGTCCCTGTCACTGATAATAAACTCAGTTCTCAACATGAAAAAACAGGCTTTCAGTTAAAAACTGGGTTTTAGCAAAATTTATCAGTCGATAATTATATGGTTTTCGAAAAGCTAAGTCTCCATTGATAAGCTAAGTTTCAACTTGGGGATTTGTTGTTTTGAAAAAAACACATTTACACTTGAAAAGAACTGTTATCAGTTATCAGTCCATAACCAAAGTTTTTCGAAAAAAAACTAAGTTTATCATTGGATAACTGAATAATTGACTACGAAAAACATTGTGCTATCGAATTGGGGGAAAAAACGAATTGTTCACCTACCCTTTAGGGATTGAAAAACTCGGTTTATCACTTGAAAAATAGCTCATTCAATTAACAAACTGGAAAAACCATGAAAAATTGACAAAAACTATCATTCTTACTATTGAGAAAGAGTAGATTTTTAATTACAATAAAAGAACAGACCCTAACAATATTGTTTATGCGGAGGACACTTTTAAAATTAAAACTAAAAATACTATTAGAGTCATAGGAAAATGAAAAGAAAAGGTTTGGCAGGTTTCATACGGAGAAAAGAAAAAGACAAGTTCCCCTTGGCCTATTATAGGTATCAATGTTTAACTGTTAAACTCAAAAGACATGGGACCAATGTTTTAAATTCATTATCAAAAAATTTCATTGATAACAATTAAAGACAGGGGGGAAGATTTTTTTTACAATTTGACACCTTGTTCGGTTGTAGCAATCTACCGATAAGTTTGCGAAGGTTTTAATTTTGAGACAAACAAGAAAAAAGAAAGCCAAAAAAACTATCTTTTGCACTTGCTTGCTATGGTAATTGTCCCCATAAAAAAGGCATGCTTTGATTTTTTAGCGTCGTGCACCTAAGACAATTTTAAATTATCATTCTCAAAGATATTATGCATAGAGCTGCTTAGATTTGCTTCCAATGGTGCTTTGAGAAAAAAACCATCTCCATTGACCACCCAAACATCATAGGATATTGCAATATCTTAAAATATCCTATATTGTTATCTGCATCCGTGTTATACACCTTCACAAGCTGGTTCAGAGGTTCTTGCGATGTGAGTGTGTCCAAGGTAATTCAGTCATTTCACCTTAGACAGTGGTCAAAATATTGGTGTTTTTTTTTTTTTCAGAAGAACTCAATCACAACATCTTGCCATTCGTGTGAATCGGCTAAAGAACCTGTTTGGTCTATAAAGAACCTTAACGAATCTTAAAGGGGTTCTTTGTAGAACCCACAAAGACTCTGAGAAAAAATGTTTTGGATAAATCTTTCAACAGTTCTGTGCAGAACAGAAAGAAGGCTTTTTAGGAACAGGAAAATCATTTGAGCCAAAAAGGGAAAGGGAACATCTTTCATTCCACCCAAGAAGAGGTCTTAGGCCTATTAAATTGAGTTCTGTATTCCTACGACCTTCGGAAAATAACATGGAAAATGACATCGATACCAACCAGAAGATCACCGCCAAAAAAAGGGAGGTGGTAGTTTTGTTTCTTGTTCGCTCGTGATTTGGGTCCATTTTTGAAACGTGACAAAAATTGACATTAAACACGTAGGCCTAAGGTATATGTCTTGTGCACTCCGTTTGTTGCTGTGTGTGTGGGTGGGGGGGGGGTTGGGTGGGGGGGGGGGGTCCACATGGGACACCCCATTGAAAACAAATTTTCCGGTGGAATTCTTTACCAAAACTTGCAGGTCATTGATGGGGTACATCAAACACGATCCACACTAAAAAATCGGTTGTGTACGGATTCAAAATGGCGGTCCAAAAAGCCGCCGACACGATTGTGCCAACGCGCACCCAATTCCCGCCAAAAAAATGAAAAAACCACTTGTCCGATTGGACTTTTTTTCCATAAAATTTGACTATAAGAGGGAGAAATAATACATTACAGGGATGAAATAAATTTAAAAAAAAGTTACCCCCCATATACGATTGTTAAGGGGGCAAAACAAATTTTGTAATAGCCCACCCCACAATCGCTTAAATGCTAATTAGAATAATAACGACATGGCCAACTTTAATTTTTTTCAAAAATAATAAAGCATTTCACAGGTATAGTTACTTACCAATTACCATAAAATTTTGGGCAAAAAGTAATTTACCGTTAAAAAAATGGCGAACTGAAAAACAAAAATGTTGGGTTCACATGGACCCCCCCCCCTTCTACACTTAAGTGTTAAGGGAAATTAAAATGCTAGACCCTTTAGGAGGGCAACACAGAGGACCAAATGATTCAATGTTGCACTGTCTTCAAAGAGTGTAAACATAAATAAAAGTATCTTTAAAAAAATAATGACTTAATTTTCCAGGTAACTTCCATTAAACATAAGATGCAACATAGACAGCATAATGTCCTTTTCATTTTGTCTTTTCCTTAAAGAGTTAAATAGAGCACTAGAAGGGTATCGTAAAAGCAAAACAAGACAAAATTATAGTTTGCAGCATTTGTATTTTGACTGATTGAAACATAAATTTACATGCTTTATTTAAAAAGATTGAACACAATTTAACACAAAACCGCTGATTCTGATTAAAACAAAACAGCCAAACTTGACCAAAACCACCATTTTGCATAAATTCTTACTCAGATCATATCCCACTATCACCACTATAGACAAAAGGCCCACAAAAAAAGTAATTGAACATAGGCTAACCATTTAACCCCAGCCAAATTATTTCCCTCATGCATGAATCAAATAACATCAATAAATAACAACAGCCGACCGATAATTTACTAATCTTCTATTACAAAAATTAGAAAATTAGAAGTGAGCTGGAATATATTAACCCCCGTCTACCCAAGCCATTTCTTGTAAAAAAAAACCCTCACCCCCCACCACCCCCCACGGGAACTTGTGTTTATGGTGCACAAAAAATGCAAAAAAGGAGGTCATAAAAGCTTCTCGGTACATCATCTCATCCTTTTGGTCTTTAGCGAAAAAAAAGGGTACGGGAGGTGGCTCGTGGTTGCATCCCAAGATAGTTTATGGGTTACATTTTTGAACTTCTTATGCCCCGCCTGCTTCTCCAACTCGATGTAAAACTAGTCACCTGCCATCATTTAGAGCTGAAAAACAACTACATTGGAAATCCGACTTACTACTTTTTAGCTCAAAATCTTTGATGTTTACTATTTTCTGTGTGAAAATGCCAATTTGCAGACTTATTTTGTTAGCTCATTGGAAAGATGAGCGACCATAGCTATCCATTGGTATCAAAATCATAAGCATCGGGCGGTGCTTTATATAACAAATTCTCGATGGGGTGATAACCACCCTTTGGTAAACAGCCGTTACAAAAAAGGCGTGGTAAGATGAGGAGGAGGATTGAAAAAGAACTTGGAAATTGTATTAAAATTGGGAAGAACGGAAAAGGGAAAGCGAGTGGTTTGGAATTCTCAGCTTTAAATTAAATGTAAAAAAATGGATTTCACAAATTCTCAAAATTAAAATAAACTATCTGCGAAATCCAGCCTCAAAAATTAAAAAAATGTTGGAATTTGCCATGAAATTAGATAAAATAGATTTCTTAAAAAAATCCTTATATAAATATGTGGAAATCCAGCCTCAAAATTAACAAAATGGCTGGCATGACCAGGCCATGAAAGTAAGGAAACAACCTGGATTTTTCCTCAAAATCCTATATGGGGGAGGGCAACATCATAAGTAATTTATCTGGAATAGCCCGATTGCACATGCTGGACATATAGGAAATGTGTTGCGCCTGAAGAAGGGAAAATTGTAGATATCTTTCCTCGTTTCCGGAGGGGAGGGGGGGGGGGGGGACATTGTAGACATTTGTGAACCAATGACCGTTGTTTTCTATTGTAGTTATTCTACTTCTATGATTAGGTATGGCGTGAATGGTTTAACATTAAGCTAGAAGACAGTTGCAGTGGTCCGATGACATTTCATAAAAAAATTAAAAACGGGACACACACACACACACAACCACCACACAAAATCCGACAGATATTTTCAAAAGTATGATATGAGTGATGAATTAAAAGGAAAAATTCAGGCCAGTAACAACTGACTTGAAAGGCAGCTGTACTCTACGTACTGCACCCAAAGTGCAATTACTGTAGTAGAAGCTTTGCGTGAATTGAAGATGAGATGATGGCGCAAAGAAAATGCACAACCACAGATATGCGTACAGGTGACACATGAAAATATCGGTTTGGAAAAGAACTCATTCACTACAATTTGGAAATCAATATGATAGTAGTAATTGGATTGGGTAACAAAGGGGAAACAGGAGTATAGATAATTGATTTTTTCGATACCCTTTCAAAATCTGAATCGAAAGTAACATATCAAATTCAGAACGGGAAGGGCAATGCTAGTACAAAGAAAACCAACCACATCAATAATTTAAACGGAATGTGTAATATGGGAAACAAAACCGGATTGTGTGTTGAAGTCCCGGGGTTGAAAGTATATGCATCAGGCCCGGGCTCAGGTTATCTTTCAAAGGAACAATCAGTAAAATAAATTAATATATCAGGGAAACCTAAAAGGTTCGTATAGCAGTGGCACGGATAAGAGCAAAATGACGACTTGGCAAAATAAAAGAACTGAAATGAAATTCTGAAATGAATTGTGGATCATTTTAATTGGACGTGCTTTGTCAAAAAACAACAAATTGTTTCTACAAAGCAATCTATCTAGGCAAAGGAAAAGGAAAAGAACAAAGAAGGCGGAAGATATTTAGTTTGGTGGAAACACTCAAGTTACGAGAGTTTTTTAAATTACGTTATCCACGAGTGGGCTCCTGAGGTTTGTTAGCTTGTTAACATCAAAGACCCATTATCATTTGGCTGGATTTGACACCTGGATAAGGACTTGCACAAAATGGGTCAAATATTTTTGGAGTTCCTGGTTTATAAGCATGAATTTGTGGCCTTTTTTTAGCCCTTTAACGGAAACGTAATAAACAAAACTTAATGTCATATCTGTCAAATCATTAATTATCAAACATCGTCTTATATACAACATTAAAGGTGTCCCTAAGGTTCTCTGATGGAAAATAGTCATTCGTGTTTCCATTGATTTTCATTTTTGATAACGTAATAACCCCTATTCTTTTGACACAACAAATGTTTGCAAGCCTGCTTTTACAAAAATTCTGAGAGGTGGTGTTCGCATTTTTGTCTCCCCTTTATCAATCACACATAACCAAGTTTAAAAAGTGCATAGACATGATAGATAACAAAATTCGTGACAAAATATTTTTGACTTTGTCAAAAACCCAATTGGCGTCATTTTCGTGAGAATTGGCCATAATTCCTATGGATGCTGAATAAATACTTAAATACTGCTTGTATATTATCCTGTGTGGACCTGTGTTATCATTTGTTATGAACCTGTAATCATCAGACATTACATCCACTGGTACCAAAATCATAAGAATTGTGTGTTTTATATAACGACTCTGTTTACCAAGGAGGGGTGGTACCACCCCCGGTAACCGTGCCCCCCCCCAAAAAAGCTTAGTAAGGCGAGGCCTCGAAGGTTCACACACATTTGCTCGAAACCACCCCAAGTCTATGTAAAATTTAGGTGAAGCTGATTGTGATCTGCAACGCGCAGGTAATGGTCTATATGACTCATTGTACATAGGGCCGACGGTTAACGTCCCCGCAGGAGAAGGCCGTTATTATCGACACAGTAATAGTTTTTTAGAAATTAAACACCATGTTAAACACGTTTGCACCATGTTTTTAACATTTTGAATATTTGGGTTTAATATCTAAACACCTATATCTAAACATGTTTAGGTGTTTAGGCATTTATCCAATTGTTAGAGATTTGGGTAGCCTTGCAACTTCCGGATAAAAAGGGAATCTGTCGAATTTTTTTAATGTCTCACATGGTTGATCATGATTTTTACATGGAAATATTCAGAAAAAACCCTCGCTGGAAGCTTGGAAAATATATAAACAAACATAATACTTCGAATAATTGTAATAAAGTGGTAACCTTTTGGAATTTGGTCCGTCTATTTCTCCAAACACAGTTATTTTTATAATTAACATTTTTAATATTGTAATATACACCCGAATTAGATACACCACTTAGAGAGCAACGAAATAATTGTAATTAACGTAAATGTCAGCCATCTTGGATTCTTTTTAGCCGCCATTTTGATGAAACATGAAGCCTTCACGTTTTCGTTTAGTAGGCTAAGCTCAACAATATTTTTAACCAATATGCTCAGTTATCATTACGATCATACCTTAGAATTAACTTTAACTTGAGGTAAGTCTATATGTAATGACGTTTTGTGGCTGCCATTTTGAATTCTTTCGATCAATTCAAATTTACTTTCCTTTTGTCAAAAAACAAAGACAAAAATATACATCTTAGCCGTATTTTTAGTCAGAATATTACTTGACCGCCATTTTTTGTTTTAAAGGCTAAGATCAGGGTGCACCCCAAGCTATTTTTAAAGAATAATTTTATGTAACATAAAAACACTAGTGAATATTTTGAACGGTATAGTCAAAACTAAGACGATAATGTTGCTCTTTGCAATTCACACATATATTCACGTCGAATTATTTTCTAATAGCTTGGAAGTAATTTTAGTGAGGGTTATTTTTGTTAAATTTTTAATATTTTCCTTGTCAAACTGTCCCTTTAAGATTGCACTTTACATCGTTCATCCTAGATTCTTCATTTTTTTCTGATTGATATGCTGTTTGACCATATTGTAGAAAACAGGAGTTATAGTTGTTCTTCTCACCATGCATTTCTTCCCAATACAATTTTTGGTCACTACTGTCTGTTCAATTAACTTAGATGTCCTGGTTTTTATTAATTATTTCAAAAATAACGCATTTCGAAATAATCCACGAAAAGAAAATTGTTGGATATCTTTGGACCTAAACTTTTTTTTACATGATAAAAGGAAGCCACATTTTAAACCTTCAAATCTCTTGAAATCTGGGTATTTCCCCCTCGTTTGAAAATGAGCGAGTAAAGATTTGGTACCATTAATAATTACCTTTCGTGGAAGGTTCCTTGCCTCCCCTTTGTCGGTTGTAAAAGTTGTTGGAGATGATTCACTATCATATTTTGTCCGCCCCTGGTATGAAATGAAAATGCCAATTTGTTCACAGGATCAAGCCGAACCGTTTGTGATTTGCACTGAATTTTTGCATACCCAAGAGATGATATTCAATGAGTCACACGGCATTAACTTGAGGACGGCATTACAGGAGAGCTTTATGATTCATTTGGTTCCTAACCAAATGAATAAAACAGACAGGACCTCTATTAAAAGAATCCGGTATTTCAACGATGCATTTACATACCCATGCCATTAATGCACGTGCAACACCGGAATCAAAGCAAGGGTCCACGAATCAATAATTGGTTCGCATAACTTCTTTTGAAGAAGCGCCCCTAATTCATGAATGGCCCTGCCATCAAATCGCAGAGCAAAGTCATATTCATCTGGACCCAGTTTGTTGTCGTTTGCCCATAAAAATCATGTACATTGAATAAAAATCCAAAGAGAAATATGTTTTTCAGGTTGGAACCCAATAATTTTGTTGGGTCCAATGATGATAACACTTTTCCTTTCGTGCTTTTTTTCGAAAGCGTATAATTTTTTTGAAAATAATTATTAAACGGACATCTAAGTTTATTGGGGGACAGACAATAGTTGTCACATGTAATTTAATAGTGAGAAAAAGTACTCAATTGCAAGATGGAATGAGTCCCCGGTTCCTTTAAGTACCTTTAAATTCATTGACAACCATGCAAAAATTGAATGTAAGAATTGCACTGTGAGGAGAACACATAACTCCTGCTTTTAAACACTATGGGTCCACAGCAAAATCAACACGAAAACAGATGAACAACCATCACCTTGCCGACATTGACCGGAGTAAGCATTAGAGGAGACATTGACGCAATTGAAATTCCTGTAAATTGTCAAAATCGCGTTTCCTACCACAGCCTTAATTTTCTTTTTGTTTGGGGTTTATTTATATTTCATTAACTTTTTATATATGTATGTGTGTATAGGCTATAATGTTTACTTTTATTTTTAATGTATTTCAAGGAAGTGCTTCTGGTAGGTCCACCCTTTTTAAATGGTATAAACAAAATGTCCGGGCTAAACATCTTCCAGTTCCGTTTCTTCATAGTGAGTTTTGAAAACACTCCAATCAGTAATCAACTCGAAATTCAACATAATTTCCGCGCGCACTACATTTTGAACAGCGATGCTGTTCTATGAACGTCTTATTTTTGACTGCTTAATTTTTTCAATGGCTGTTCCTATGACTACTTGAGAGCTGTATAAGCATGAGACTTTACGATAACTTGTACTAATAACAGTACATGATTAATCTATCCCCTACCCCGCACATGTATCTTCTTTCTGCGGTATTTCATAGTAAAAAAATCAGCGTTTAAAAGCCACATTTTAATTTTGATCGTATGGCAAAGGGGATTTCATTTTTTCATACTGCATACTTCTTGGCAAATCTGCAGGTAGATAATAAAAACTGTAACTGTTTTCAGACGATAACAACTAAAAGAATTGCCTTTGATGCCTGGATGAATCAAACAAAGTAAACTCAAGGCATGTCCAAACCAAACGAAACTGCGTGTTACAAAGGTCCATCAGGACGAAAATGCGTCAAAAATTTAGCAACCACTGAATTATCTTGGGTGTCCAGCCTACTACTGGTTCGCTTATAGTGCCCTTATGAATTTAGCATTTCTCCATAGGCCTAAATTAGACATTGGTTCGAATGGCGGCTTCAATACCAACTGAAAGACGCACGGAGAACCTCCACGTGGCGGCTTTTGGAAGTCCTATCTTAGACAATCCGAAAACACTTCCCTGCTTACACCCTTCTGCTTGAAATGTCTGGAAAAACGACTTGCACTCTCAGAACGTGATGAATCTATCATATCTCCCGACATGCGAATTGGAAAGTGATCTTCCGGTTCGTGGTCTGTCTGCGTTGGACACCATCGGTGTGGTTAATTATAGGTTGAGAGAACAGAGATATATACAAGATTCGTTGGAGAAAGAGATACAAAATCTTTTGTCCTTCTTGTGCGGCCCGATGCTTGGGAAGGTAGATACCTCAGTTATATGTCAAAAAATAATTTCCGACTTAGAAACCCCGCTCTTCTTTGCTCTATGCCTAACCATCGCCCACTCAACACGGTCTTTTTGGTTCTTTGGCATCCATTTTATAGCTGCACGGATGGGTTCAACCATAAATGGTTCTAACACATATGCTTGCTAGCTATTTCTAAAAGGTTCGTAGAGAACCAAATGAGTCTAGAAAAGCTAAAAACGGTTCATTTAAGGAACCAAAATGGTGTTATGAAGCTTGGCCTATTTTTGGCTTGAGGGTTGCGTATGGCAAAGGTTCAAAGTTGAACTTTTATTAGAGTGTAACAACACAACATTATCACTTTTTATAACACGTAGTCATTTGGATGAGATCTCAAAAAGGTTTTTGTATGTATCTATGGAAGGGGTATTTCAAACATTTAACCTCTTTGGGGGCAGAAGAATAATATTAAAACATTTTTGAGATTCGTAATGAACACATCGCTTAATTGTTAAAAATGGTACGACAGATTGAAAAGAACATTGTCAATTCTCACATCCCCACCTTTAATTACATTTTGTGCAAGGATCTAAAACTCAGAATTGCAATTTTGTGTTTTATATATTTTTTTACACAAAATGTCACATAAAGGGGTTTTTGGTGATGCTGACTCAAATATAGATCTTACTAAGCTTTGAAATGATTAGAAAGAGTAAACCAGATGGAATTTTTGGCAGCCCTTTATGGCCCAAGTGGTTGCCTACTAGGCAGCTAGTACTCTACTCCCGAGTAGCTGTTGAGACACTACTTGGGGCCCTACATGCGTACCTGTCAGTCACTAGCAGGCAACTGCAGCGTACGCAATTACTTTACAAGTACTTACTTGTAGGTACTACTCAATAATGAATTATCAAGGGATACCCTTGGAGTACTAGCTAGAGCCTACGCTCTGGGTTACAGAAGGTTAAAAGGGTTATTTTGATACTTTCCCAATTATTGGCCTGATTACAATCAAAAAAATTGAAACTTCTTTCTAAGTAAATTCTCTTTGAAACTTCCTTTTTGATAACGACTTCACCTACTACTCTGCTATAACATTAAGTAGAGTAGTCGGGTGAAAATTTCATTTTTGTTATTGCGCAATTGATATATTGAAATTCATATTGTTCACAACGATGATCCTATTTTTCGCTCACGATTCCGTATCCCTGGTGGATTTCTAGTAGATTGAACTGAGATTTTCATTTTACTGCCTTTGCGTTTTAAAAAAAAATCCTCTTTCAAAATATCCTCAAGACGTGTTGGTACTTGTTCGTATAGTTTTTGATTTTGGACTAACCCAAAAAACTCATCAATGACTCTAATGACAACATGATTACGTTTTCATCATGATCACAATCGTTAATTTGATTTACTCACTACAATCTGTCTGTTCAATCTGGTTAAACAAGAATCCGCAGACGAGTCAAGCACGCCTCCTCAACCTCCGTAGCGTTGTCTCGATGCGACGACTACTATGCAAGAAATGCCTACGCGTCCACTAAGTCCGTCAAGCCTTGAAAAGCATCCAGCGGTGATGTTAAATGACATCAAATCAGCGCAAGGTACCTCTTATATGTGGCATGCCATAGGTAAAGCTTGATCGCAAAGCATCAGCAGTAATGTTGATGTTTTTATTGTGAAACCTGCGAGGTACCAATATGTCGCCAGTGTGCCGTGATAGCCCACCGTCACCCCCGAACACCAGCAGATGGGAAATAGAAAGTGCCGCCGCAACGCAGACTATAGATATGGACAGATTGGAAAAGATGCAATAAAGTAGCTCAGGAAGTCCGGACGCAGCCATTGAAACAAAATCCAGCAAGTTCAAAGAGATCTCGAGAGCTGCTTCTGATGCTAAAGATGACGCTTGAATCTACACGGAGAAGATGAAAGAGCTGTTCCTAGAGAGGGTTGGAAAAGACAGACAAGAGGCGTTCAGATGACTACTTCAGCTCGGCCGCTGAAACTGACCTTGATCCAAAGACAAACCGAAGCAGAATTATTTTCCATGCGCGCCAGATTAGCTACCAGCACGAGAGATTTCAACACATTTTGTGGCAGACGGGGTCAACTACGATGTTGCACCGGTGCATGTCCATTTGGTCCAAGACAATTCGACGACTTCGGAAACTAAGACCACCGGCGACCAACAGGGGATTGGGCGACAAAATTAAAGCACCGAATCATGCGTACCCGAGACAATCAAGATTGGCTCAATCCTGGAAGACTAATGGCGGACGACGGCTGTTGGGTTTGGAGAACATGATTGGAGAAGAAGGAGACAACACGTTATCTTTTGCGGTAGACGTTTCAGTGCCCAGATGATGACAATCGCTGTTGACTGACTTAGATGACAACAGTCACGGTCTTCACAAGGGCAAGTATCGAGCATTCCCCTTCAGCAACACTGTAGGAGTGGCGTAAGAAGAATACCATCCCATGGTGTATCAGAATCGGCCAAAATGGTAACTATTTTATCACCTTCTACAAATACCCTATGTTCTTCGCTTGGTGAAAATCTTCAACAAGAAGGTTCGTTTCATCAGCGCCATTTTCATGCGTATCTCCAGATGGCAGCTTCAAACATGGATGAAATCAGATCTGCTCGGTTTAGCCATCGTTCTAAAGGTCACGTTCTTGTCCGTTAATACAACAATAGCTACATCAGCCGCCATCGTGATGATGGGTTACACGTCTCAAGCGTCAAAGTTAGTATCCTGCCATGGTCCTTGCAGTTACATTACTTCCAAGGCCAGATTTGTCCATCAGTGCCTACAACCAGCAAAATGAAGTCCTCATCGTAGATCTCATCGGACTTCTATTCATAGTATTGCACTACCAGAGGGTGTGTCCGTGGAATACGGCCGGCGTAGCATGTGGGTCCTCGTGGGATGACCGGACGGGGAAGACGAGATATTTATTAGTAACCGGAGCGACGGACACAACGTGTTCTGTTTTTCGTCTTCGGGCAAGTATCTGGGCCGTGTAGCTGAGGATTTGAAGGACGTTTTCGGTTAACTCTGACCTCGGACGAAGAACGGATTGTTGTCGCAGACCATAATTCAATAAAAATCTTCCGTATGATTTAAAAATGAAAGGTGGACACGGAAGTTATCAAATTGCAATGACGTACGTACTACAAACTATTGACGGACATTTTCTTTCACATGTGATGTGACCGGAAGAAGTTGCACATACAAGGTGCAGGACGAATACATGGTAGTCACTTTTGAATCGATATTGTTGACAATTGAAAAAAAACTCACCTAGCATGAAAATTTAATGTCATATTGATCATTGCAATTTGTTCAACTTGAATAGTGGCAGAGTCTACGCCTCGATGTTTTTTCATCTCCGTGTAAAATCTATGTATATTGGAGTGGAACCTGCTGTGCTGTATTTTTTATATAAATTGCCTTATTCACTACACACACCGAAATCATTATGGGTTGAAATGAAGGACTGTCTTTCAGATTTAATATAGATAAAATACCTTAGACGGACACATAATGATAATCTCAATCTTGTGTATTCCCATTATTCCTACTATTTGAAAGCCAATTACGATAACAAAAATATCGAATCCTTAATTGAATTGATAATATATTTGTCAATAATAATTAACAAGAATCATGTTTTCTGGATCGTTCAAGTTTGAGCTTCAGAACCTTATTATTTCAAGTGCTAGTAATTGCAATATTGTTATATAGCTTGAAGCTCTTAATCATATTGCACAATGCTGGACTATAGCAAGCGCCTGAAGAAGGAGAAATGTAAGAATATCTATTCCTCGTTTCGCGGGACTATGTAGAATTTGTGAAAATGACCGTTTTTTCTATGTAAGTTATTCCTTACTTATCTATGCATAGGTATGGCGTGAATGGTTAACATTAAGCTAGAAGACAGTTGCAGTGGTCCGATGACATTTCATAAAAAAATTAAAAACGGACACACACACACACACACACACAATCCGACAGATAGTTTTCAAAAGTATGATATGATGTGATGAAATTAAAAGGAAAATCAGGCCAGTAACAATGACTTGACAGGCAGATATACTCTACGTACTGCACCCAAAGTGCAATTACTGTAGTAGTAAGCTTTGCGTGAATTGAAGCTGAGATGATTGGCGCAAGAAAATGCACAACCACAGATATTGATTACAGCGTGACACATTGAAATATCGGTTGAAAGAAATCATCACTACAATATTGGCATCAATATGATAGTAGTAATTGGATTGGGTAACAAAGGGAACTAGGAGTATAGATAATTGTTTTTTACGATACCTTTCAAAATCTGAATCGAAAGTAACATATCAAATTCAGAACGGGAAGGGCAATGCTCGTACAAAAGAAACCAACCAATCTAATAATTTAAACGGAATGTGTAATATGGGAACCAACACGAGTATTGTGTGTTGAAGTCCCGGGGTTGAGTATGCAGCATGCCCGGGCATCATGTAATCTTTCAAAGAACAATCAGTAAAATATATATATATATATATATATATATATATATATATATATATATATATATATATATATATATATATATATATATATATATATATATATATATATATATCAGGGAAACTAAAAAGGTTCGTATAGCAGTTGGCACGTACAAAAGAGCAAAATGACGATTGGTCAAAATAAATAACTTTGAAATTCTGAAATGAATTGTGGATCATGTTCATTGGACGTCTTTTTCAAAACAACAACTAAAAGAAAGAAGGCGGAAGATATACACTCAAGTTACGAGAGCTTAAAATGACAGAAGAGCGAAAGTGCTCAATTGCATATAGGAAACATGCTTTCGGTCCAGAGTATATCCAGGTGGCTTCGGTTTTGTCTTGTAAACGATTTATCCAGTTTGGTGAGGTATCCATAAAATAATCATAGGAGAAAGTTCCACAGAAGTAAAACAGGCGTTGTCCACAGATTTCGAGACTGAAACGTTTCCTCTCAAATGACTACCACAGAAAAATACCATGAAGACAGTATTATTTTAATGACATAGTCAAAGTCGTTATTTTTGGCGGTAGTCACAGGACTTTATTATTACTTCAATTTAATCTCCCCTGTCTCATAACCCTTGGAATACTTAGACGACCTTTGTCTTCCCTTATCGTGGTTTCTTCCAACCATCACTTCTGTGCAACTGTCTCGTCACCTTTCTTTATATGCCCTACCTAAACACGATGAACCTTTTACTGGCAATATACTGAAGCTGCGTGGATGTTCTTACGGTTGAAAGTCTTCTCTTTTCCCACTAAAGGACCTTTTGCATTTCCGTCATTTTAGTTCTTGTAACTTGGATATGCTGTCTCCGCCCAGGCCACTGACTCGGATTGGCATAATGCATGGTTAATTTTATAAGTAACCACGGTGACACACAGTTGTGTTGAGGACTCGTTTAATTCGAATACCTTACCTTTTCTTTAAACGTACAATGCTTACGTATAAGAGCAACGTAAATACATTCAACAAGTTTAATGCCCCATATATGAAAACATTTAAAGTTTTTTAACATCAAGAATAAGGCTATCCAAAAGACCTGCAATAGATTTGCCAAATTTTTTCTTTAAATAAGAAATCTGTTTTATTAAGTATATTACAATGTATCTTGGCTATTTCATACAGACTAAGAGTAGTTTCTATGTATTTCAAGCAATTTTATATTAATCATATACTTTATCGGCATATACCCCGGCCATATACAGGGCGAGTCCAACAAAATGACCTTGAATATGTCCGCCATTTTGAATTTTTAAGTAACATATATATCTAACATATATATCTGGTACCATCTAAAAGCTTAGTTCATCATCTTTAATTTGCTGTAAATGTCATTCACATCGGTTAGGTATACACCGAGCTACAGTCGTTTGAATCAAGTAGTCGGTTTTTCGCTCTGTCCATGGATTCACATTAAAATGAATGGCGTTCAGCGAAGGAAATCAGTCTCCAGAAGAAAATCGGGCTATTTATTGACCGCAGAATAAATGTGACGCTATTTAACTCGGCAAAATTCAGTCACAATTTACCATCGATGCCTCTGAACGTTTCTACGTCCTCATCACTCATAACAATCATTTGAAAAATAAAGTAACTTGATACATGTATCAGTTTCTGGAGGAGTTGAATGAATCATACCATAAGAAGGAACATACATCGGTGACAACCTTTTGAGGTTTAAAGTAGACCAAAATATGCCACATCTTGAAAAAGTGTTTAAAATAAAACTTACCATTATCAGTGTCTTTTACACCGTTAAGATACCACTTTATTAGACATACACATAACATATTCTTATCATAATTTTGGGGAGTCATTTGCTTAGTTGACCGCCGTGCATTCAAATATGAATCCGTGGATAGTGGAAAAGCTGACTACCTCAAAAGACTGTAGCTCTACCTATACTTAACCGATTTGAATGATCTTTGCAGCAAATTAAAGATAACTAGCGGGAGGCCCGCGCTTCGCGCGGGCTCCCGCTAGCTGAGTGAACGGGAGCGATCACTGAAATGGAAGCGATCACTGAAACGGAAGCGATCACTGAAACAGAAGCGATCACAGAAGGAAAAGTGTCCTGTCTTTCCTGTAGTTCTCATTTTTAACTTCGTAAATTTGGCCCTCGCAACCCGAATTCGCACAGGTTTTATGTTTCCTATTTTTTTTATTTTAATCCCTCCTACCCTGTGCCGGGACCCTGTGTTTCCAGCACTCCGTATTCTATTTTGTTCTCATAACTCCTCAACCTCCAAATAGTTCTATCATATCCAAGTCGTTCCGCGGTACAATTTATAAAAATAAAAGGGGATCAGAATTAAAGGTACAATCTGCGTAGTGCATCAGTTACGCAATCTCATCTTCTACTTAAAGCTTTTTTTCGCAAAGGCCCCCCCATGACATCAGGTTGCAACGGGCACGGTGGGGCATTGGTTTAATTTGCAGCCCATCGGGGAAAAGATCCATTCGGAGCCGAGTCGTAGCCAGCAGGGAATGTCTTTCGTCGTTACCTTTTTCTTTGTGAAAAGCGTTTGTTTGATGATGGATATGTTGCTGAATTATAAGGCAGGTAGAGCCTTAATAGAATAAAATATGCCTGCATTGATGTGGTTGATTCAGATTCCTCCATCCCTGCCTTCAGATTATCGATGCGACTCCACGAAAAAATCGGTCAATCGTAGCGAACCAGCCAGATTGTTCTTGTATGTAGTCCATTACACGTCTCCAAAATCCTAGCCACGCCCTGATTAAGGGGAAATTAGTCACTCCCCCCCAAAAAGGTGCTGGGGCACGCCACTGATTATTAATTAAGGCTTAATGTAGTTGTTTGCTATATTTTTTTCTACCACCCTTCATCACCCGAAGCCCTTCTCGAACAACCGTCTTCTTCTAATTCTCTCCTCGCTCTCTCAACCCTAAATAAAGTGTCCGTGTGTTCCGTGCTCCGGGGCCAGGACAGCGACATCTCCCCGTGTCCTCAACATATCTGCGTGCAAGAACGTTGACAGACTACATCCTATTTTTTAAACCTCAAACCCCCGTGCAACTTTGACCGGTCAGCAGTGTAGGGGCTCATGCAGCTGCAAGCAAAGCCCAATCTCCATGTGAGTGCACAAGTGTAACTGCCATTTTGGGTGAAATTGAGTTCTTGCTTGATTTGGTAAATATAGGTAAACAAAAGAAATTTGGACACAAAACCGCGTTTCCTGCAAAAAATGAAACAAATAGCGATCGACTTGTTGCACTCACATGACGAAATATTTGCCACGGTTGCCGAAACAACTAGTTCTGCTACAAACTGGCCTCGATGCTATAGAGAAATCTGACATTGGTGCAACAAGAGATTTCACAAATCAGGTGTCCTTACAAACATGAAAGTACTGATTTTGTGCCCTGAATGTGAACTTTCATCAAAACTTCCTCATCAAGATTAAGCTGAGAATGTTCTTTGGTACAAAAATTGTGAATTTCTAATTTCAATAGGGCCAAATAGGAAATTCAGCCTGTTTTATATTGAAATAGAAGCAAATGAAAATCAAATTTTTTTTTCTCTTTAAGACATTAGCCAAATCAGTACAGTAATCTATTGAGTGTCTAAGCTAATATGAAATTACTATTATCCACAATCTTTGGGTGCGCTCAAAATCTGTAGACATTATAATATTTTTATTATAATTACAATGGGTTTATGGTTTCCTGATAAGACACAGTTGATAAAAGAGAACTAAAATGTTTTTCTGCGTAGGCCTATATTTATTGTTTTGAATGAACTGCCAAAAATATCATTTTAATATTATTTTTTTTGCATTCATGGTTTATGTAAATGAACGATTGGGGTGTTATAACCACTTCAAATATTGCCTTTTTCTTCCGTCTTAAGGTTCATCCTAACAGGTCATTACAACTGTTTTTCTAATAAACAAGGGCCATCGGTAAGCATTTGTGGACTAGAACCCTTATGCGTAATTTGAAAAATTGGCATTTCAATTTAAACAACTGAATACGATGGATCACGGAAAAAAAAAAAAAAAAAAAACACCGTAGGGCCTAGAGCAGTACGTTAGCGTCAAGTCAGGCTCGAGTCAGGGGCAAAATGAAGTCAGTTTCGCTTTTCGTATAAGGTAGTGGTGCGGATAAGAGCAGTGCGAACGACGCATTACACATCTGGTCAGTGAGCGTGTGTTAGCTATAGTACGCGAATTAATACCGTGCGCTCTGCCATGCCTCTGGCTCAGCGCAATGCATACGGGGGTAGCGAGGCGCACCGAGTAATTCCCGTATCCTGCAACGATCGCGCGTAGCCTCTATTGCACAGTTGAAAGGGTACTAAGCATAAGGGTAAAACACAACCCCAACTAACTTAAGATGAAACTAATGTAGTTAAATTTTTAAAATCTCCGAAATTTCCTAACATCTCTATAAACTCATAGAAAAAAAATAAAAGTCAGACATTAATAAAAATAAGAATTTAATAATATTTTACAAGTATTTCCTCTTCTAGACTCTAAAGAAGACTTTGTTTCGCTCGCCTCTGATATGCCTCGATGGTTCGCCATCGTGGCAACGAATGCGTACACACACCCGTAGCAACTCGCCTATGCGTAAACACACCCGTAAGCAACGCGCCTCGGTTCGCAGCAAGCAGTCCACACGCTAGTGTTACAACACAGAACTTCTATCGGGTGGAAATTGCGTTGCCACAACGGTTGAGTCAGTGATGGATGGGACCATTTTCTGTGGTTGTTAATAATTCCTTGGTAACGTCCATCGATTTTGAGAAAAGCTTATCCGGCCAAGACACTCCACTATGCTAGAACATAGGTGGTGAAAATTGGGCGAATGTTGACGAAAAAACGGAAGGCGTGATCAAGGGACAAACATATACATACATAATGGAGTTCTGGAAATATAGTAAGATGCATAGGCTTTCCGGTGATACCACATTATATTAGATATATGCTAGTTACAATGGCGGTCACAATCGGGTCAAGGTTTTTTTTACTCACCTGTACTTATGACTTGTGTTTTGGACAGGCTCCTGGTCTTGTAAAATTATTGTAATGGCAGCCATGATATCTGAGTTACGCGGCAGAGGTTATACTACAATTTATTCCAGGTCAAAAGACATAATTTATCAAATTATCAGGTCTAAAGGCGAGACGTCGAGAAAGAAAAAAAATACGAGATAAACACAAAAACGGTATCTCGTTGACTTCGAAAAAGGAAATATTCAACCCCCCCCCCCCCCCCCCCTACATTACAAACGCTGTATCTATCTTGGACCACCGGAAGGACATTATTTAAATTCAACTTCTGTGCCGCTATCTACATTAATTGATCACTTAAAATGATTAAATAATAGGTTGGAAAGGTGTTTTTTGAAAGGAGGAATGGACCATACTAATGAACGAATGGTCACAGACTTCTTAAAAAAAAAAACACGGAAAGAAGGAACAAATTAAAAATAGCTTCCGGAGAATATCAGCTAGGAAGTTATAAAAGTGAATGATATGAACTTTTTGTGGCAAGGAAATATCCAAGTTCAGTAAGCTTAAAGTATTTACACAGGGCCAAATTTTTTTTGAAGTTATATTTTTTTTTTTTTTTTTTTTTTTTTTTTTTTTTTGACATAGACATGGTATAAAGCGTAAATAGGATATAGTAACTTGAAAAAATATCAAATAATAATGAAGATACAAAATAGTAATAGTTTCAATTACTTAGCAATAAGTAGTAGACTGTTAGACGATCGGGCTGTTCATGTACCGGAATGTCTGCGTATATTTTGCTTTGCAGGGAGATTGCTAACAACAGTAAAATCGGCGAGCTAAGTCACTTATAATCTTCTGATCACTAAGGCTTTGTTGTTTTAGTTTTTCTAATTTTATACCAATATAAAATGCAGGATAAAGCAAAATGACACATCATAGGCGGCGGAAAGGGGGGGAGGGGGAGAAGGCGACAGGAATGACTCATTCGTAAAATAGCTTAAAATAAGCTAAGGTGAAGTACCGACTAAATCTTTAGAGATAAACCATTAATAATGCTTCACTATATCAAGATGAGGCACCGGGGGGGGGTCCTCGACCCAACATTGGGTACAGGTGTGCGTCCGCCGGGTAAAAAAATCGACCCATGGTTATAGTGAACAAATTGTACAGAAATCTGACCCATTTATATATAGTGGTTCCGAAATTTCGGACCCATTTCCTATAGGTGGCTTTGAAATTTCGCACCAATTTTATAGTAATCTTAGCAAATCGCCATTTTCATAGTACCTTTCCGAAAGCGGAAAAAATCAACCATTTTCATTGATTTTATCCCGAATATCAGAAAAATTGACAAATTTTCATAGTAAATGGCGGCCACAAATTTAAAAATGGATCCTAGTTATATGGAGGAATTGACCTAAAAAATGACCCATCAATCTGTAGATGGTGGGAAAAACGAACAATGGTTATAGTAATGGGTGCAAATGTGACCATATCGGCGCACATATGTACACCTTTCCCACGGTAACCCCCCCCCCCCGGGATGGGCAGTAATTTCGAATCAGTGATCTAGTCTTCTCCAAAACATAACTTTGACTGTAGATGTATTATTGATGTCATAATGAAAAATTCAAGTATCAAGAAACAGGTTATTCGGAATTAGGTATAATTTCACCGCCCACGTACAATTGGATAATTGTTCTTTGTAAAAAAATACAGAGGCAGTTCAACGAAGTTCAAAATCTACTTGTCAATAATTAGATTGAATTTCATCCTTAATTAATTCCCTTACAATCAAAGTGCTGATTGGGACTTCTTCACAATGCATGGACAAACGCTTATTTTTGGTGTACTTCCGGGTAGGCTGCGTTGACCAGTCGCTAGTCTGACCCATGACTGATTGGTGCCGACGGTCAGATGAATGTAATTGCCGTCATCTAGTTATACTCCCGATTCCAAATTGCCTCTGGGTCAAAAATCCTTGTACAATAACATCGACTTGGTCTAAATAAAAGATCAAATTTAATCTAGATGTGTTCTGTTTTTAAATTGGGGCTTTGGGTGACATCGCTACTAAAGTTGTACTTCTGTACTTTAAGATATGCTAATTAACAAAGGTTTTTACTACTTACCCCGTAGACACAAATTTGTATCATTTTTTTTCGTATGGGTAACATGGTACCGTCAATTAAGGGCTCCTTCTCTTAAAAAAAAAAATAAACAACTGGCCTTTCGTTAAAGTAAGTTGGTTAAAATTGGGGGTTTCAGTAGTTTCACTTTTTTCCTCCAAATCATAGGTTTGTTGCACATTTAATTCAAATTACCATTTTCTAAACCAATGGTGGTAAATATTATACATAATCTTCTTTTCTTCAAGTGCGGGGCTAATATAGACATCTTTCGGTGACGGTTATATTATGTGATCTATGGGTGACATTATACTATAGGAGTGACGGGGTATTACATGTATAAACATGGAGGCCGCCCTGTCCCAGGGCTTTGAACGTTTTATTCATCAGCTTTGCTTTGTTTTAATTTATTCCAAAATTCTATTTCAAACTTCTCATTGGTCGTAGATAGTAGATTCAAATGTTCGCCAAAAGCTCTACAGAGCATCGGTCTAAACCCTGACGTTTTCACTAAATGTACACACTTTACCACATTCCTTTTGCTAAAAGTAAGGGGTTCGCAAGAAATTATTTTTGAGGCCATATATAGCACATACTTATGCGATCAAATCCCACATCCTAGTCAATCATCAAGAATTTTGAATATTGTAAGAATTTGCACTAAAAATCGAAGAACCTAGCTTCCGTATTTTTGTTGGCAGTTCATTTTACTTCAATTTCACAAAAGAACTGGTCACTGCCATCAGTCACCAGGGCAATGACATCACAATACATTATTAATTTGAAAGGTGGAACTAGAGGAATGAAAGAATCACTGAACCGTAGATCAATTGGCACAAGTTATATATAATGATCAAGCTTTATTTTTTGGTGAACATTTAACTGCATCAAAATTTTAAGCCCATGTTAGTTTAAACTGTTTGAGTAATTTGTGATATTGGCTTAGAAATCTAAACCTTTAAAATGGTTTTAGGATGTGGATATGATTGCTTTATATGGCCACAATATACTTGTTGTGATACCCCCACTTAAACAGTTTATGTTTTGCACTACAAACATTTTCATAAAGGTTTCTGGCTCAGGTAGATCAGTATGACAGATATAGGCTGATTATGATATGAAGTTTTTTAAAAATGAAACAACAAAACCAGTATTATCATTTCCTTTTTTTTTACAGATTCATGCATGTTTAAAATACTTAACATACGATGGTGACAACCTCTATTAACCTCACCTAATTTACCCAGAATTCTATCCGAATGATCTAGACTGCACGTTGTCCTCATTGGCAGACGACGACGTTTACTTTGTCATTCTCATTAATTAATCTGTTTTCGGATACTTCGGATTTGCTTAGAGTAGGAGAGGGCGGATTACGTTCCAGTAATTATACAGTTGTTCACAATGACGAATATATAGGTCCAAATAAAATATATTTAGAAGGGCCAAGATTGTGGTCAGGTTTACCACCACATATCCGTTGCATACCAAGGATTCTTCTTTCATAGAAATATCATATAATAAATGTAAGTATTGACAATTCTTTAAATATCAAAAGTAAACGGAAAAAATATGGCCCGTTGACATCTTATTGCATTCCTTCCTTATTAGAGTAGAATGCACAATTAGTCCTGCAATTGTCTGGAATTTAGGGTTTATTTCCAGAACTTTGTGTATAAAGGTTTTATTCAGAAATTTCCCAAGTATGGAGCCCTCAATTTTTAAACAAATCGTGTTTTTTTTTGCACTAAATAATGCTTGTCCCACATATACTACTGTATTCACTGTGTGAAATACTGCTCCAATCGATGTCCAATAGAACAACATGCATCACAACTTGAATTATTGTTATACCTACTATCATTGGTACTTTTACTTATACTACACATAAATGATGTCTACTTCAAAGCGAAAACTCCGATTCATCTCAATCTTTGGAATGGAGGCATTTTTAGTGGACTATATTTGTAGTTCCAGTGACATTTTTATCAACACAACCAAATAATATGTTATATTTTGAGATTCTGATTATACACATAATCACTTTTGCGCAAAGAACACTTTTTGACATTTCATTTTGGCTTTGCTTGTTTTTTTTATTTTGCGTTGGTAACGGTAATGATGATAGAAAATAAAATAATAATTTTTGAGATTTGATGTAATTTTGAATCTTTATTTCTTTATAGCTCACTTCTTTCAAAACGTGCATGAACATACACGTTTTGGACAAAAAAATGGGCCTCCTTTTCCTTAAACCTCCTTTTTAAGTCATAAACGTTTTTCCCCGTGGCCTGAATAATGATGTTCCGCCAGAAGTAGGAGACTTGGTAGAGAGACTAAGTTTTCTCTACATGGTATAAGTTTTTCTGTTCACCATTTAATGCATTGAATTTCCGCCAAATTTAGTAATCGATCTTCCCGTCATTGGTGGAATTTCATTAGAATTAAGTTGAACTTTCAAATTGAAGACCTAGCGCAAAAGTACTTAACTCCACATTTGGCCAAATTGAGTTATCACTGGTTTTGAGTTCCTTAGGGGTCATTGAAATAAGTAATTATGTTTTTTGTTTCAAACAAAATACTACACACTTTTAGAGGGCGGTCTTTTTGGCAATGCACCGATTTGAGGACAAAAGTACTTAAGGTCCACCCATAGCACAGTGTGGACACATAGCAAAGGTGATATCATAATGAGTTACTGACTGATAACATGCTGTAAAGAAAATAATACGGTAATTTTGCAAAAATGTATAACAAATGTTACTTTTGTTTTATTGTTTTGGCCACTTTTAAGGAATCCTAGAAAATCTTTGACGTTTTAGCAATGAAACAATGCATTACGCCTTTGAAGCGCAAAAGTACATTTTCTTTATTGGGGGGGGGGGGGTTCATAAGTCACAAAAATCAATTTTGATTTATCTCGTAACCAACTGCCCGCATCACACTTCCCGGTTATAGTCACCCATGTAAGGAAGGTTAGCTATTGTTTAGTCTACTGTTTAGGAATTTTTGAGGAAGAAATTGTGATGTTTTATTAGCCACAAACGTACAGTACTTACGTTTTTTTCCAATGGATCTGTAATTGAAGACATGAGCGCAAAAGTACTTAAGAAGAGTCCAAAATCGATATATTGATTTATCTCGTAACCAACTGCCCGCATCACACTTTTTCCTCTTCATATCATCCTAAGTTATGTTTTCCGATAACCATTCCAACTTAAATGTACATCTGCTTCCCATTAAATTCCTGCAAATTTTAAAAGTTTTGAAGGACTGTTACTCAAAACATCAAATATGGACTTAAGTACTTCTTGCGCTCATGTCTTCAATTACAGCTCCCTTGATAAAAAGATCCGTTCTTCATGATACTCTAATCAGATTGCGATTTTCCTGCCAGAGAGTAGGATACTTGGCAGAGAGACTCAGTTTACACAAGTATCCATTTCTGCTCACTAATTTAATGCATGAATTTCTCCAAATTTAGTAATCGTCCCGTCATTGTGGATTCCAGTTATGATTAGTAAATTTTAAATTACAGCTATCTAGATAAAAAAGTTCCGTTCTTCATGATACTCTAATTCTAAATACTCTACTTCGAATTCAAACAGCCGATCGAGACTGGACGTTTTGTTTATTTACAAATTTCGCCGGTTCCCGTTAGAGTGTCAAGAGCTGGATCTTACCAAGAGGTGGCGCTATACCATTGCTATACACAATTATATAGAGCCAGCTGAGAGTGTTGCCATAAATCTAAAATCTAATTTAGCTATTCGAGTTATAATAGCGTTGGATCCAAATAAGGGAATATAAATATTTATATAATTCGGGGCAATAACATATTCACACAACCCCCTATTTCAACCAAATGAAGCGCTATCGATAATGTTAATGTCTTTTGTCAGGAGTTTAAAATCCAAGATATATCGAGAAAAGAACGCTACGATTGTTAAACAAACCACAAATATCATTTTTGTACCCGATAAGAATTGTAAAAGCAACTATGTTATGTAAAAGAATAAACTTTCTATCTATCACATAAATCTACCTTTAAAAATGCACAGGGGAGCATCTTGTCGTGTTTTAATCTTCTGTTCAAAACTAACTGACCTTCAAAACTGTGACAGAATCGAGTACGAACGCCTCGATATGCATTAGCTCGCTTTTAAGACCCAAATAGATCATGGATAAGTCCATAATATAGGTGGACTTAATTTTAAGAGTATTTTTCATAGATATTAATGTTCCCGTTTTTAAAATTACCTGTCCAGCGGGATGACAAGAAACACGAGTTTCGAGCGAATGGAATGCCTGGTTGATCAACGAGGATTTGGGATAACTTATGAACTGTGCCCGGATGGATCCGATGAGTAGGGTGTGGTAGGTATTCAACTTATCCCTATGATTGCCCCTAACCGTAAGCTTGGCCCTAATCTTTCCCCTCAGCCTAAACTTAGAAATACCAGCCTCACCTTGATAGCAGGATGGCATTTGAACTACTCTGCATTCTGGCATTGTTTTGTTTTTGTGCCAAATTTAAAGAAAATATTTTTAAATATGGAACAGTATTACTCAGGCAGATGTGTGGTTATGCCTGAAAAGCTCAATATTATATGAAATATGAGCATAGTACCGAATCTCTAAGGCGAGTACATAAATAGGAGTATCGCACGAGCAAAACATGCACCATTTGCTGATTTCAGTACTGTTCGCTTCTACCTATAGCAGTGGCATAACCAGTTTGTTTTTTTCAGGGAGACAGGGGGGCACATATATTTTCAGGGGGCAAGCATATATCCTTCAACATGCAGTTTATTCCGTTGAGGTAGCCGAATTCGTAGGGTGGGGCACAATGCTAAATTCTTTCCGGTTTATGCATTAATATTTTCAGCATCTTTGATTTTAAGTAAAAAAAAAAACAAGAAAAATGCACCGATTGTCAAAAATTTACTTTTACATGAAAAAAATAAGCTAAAAAATCGTGAATCTCCGATATTAATTATAAAAATCCTTATTTCAAGAAACGTTGCTCGTCTACAGCTCTACCACTTTGAGGACGTTTTAGTTCATTAAAAAGAAACTTAACGATATCAAAATTTCAACATCAAAAATAATTGAGGGCGCGTGTCATATTAAATGTGTCATTATTGCTTTAATATTTGACGACAGATTTTTGTGGTGCATCTAGTTTCAATCTTTCGCAAGAATCCGAAGTGACCCTGGCATCCCAGCCACCCTATCCATACGTATATGCTGACAATCTAGACTGCGAGTGGACTATTACTGCGTTAGACGGAGAATTTATTGTACTGAAATTCTTGTATTTCTGGGTGGAAACTAACAAAGACTTTTTAATTGTGAGGTTTACTACAGAAGATCAGATTGATTTGAAAGTACTTCACCTTAGTGGCTTCAGGGCTCCGAATTCTCTGACTGTGAATTCAAATTCTGTGTTTGTGCAGTTTGTCACTGACGAGTTAATCGGATGGAATGGTTTTGTTATAACTCTTACGTCCATGGATAATTATAGTGAGTATTGTAATGTTTCATTTCACGACTACCATGTAAAGCAGTTTCTTTCCACCCAATATGGGTAATGACTGCTAATGGCACTTTGATATACAGGGTGTATAAAAATAAACGCTAAAATATTTCGAATTTTGTAAGATTGCTTTAGGTTACACCGGAAGTACTAGTAGCACCTAAAAGCCACAGATCCCCTATTTCCATTGATAGGTCATTTATTCACACACGATTAGGGTTGGCTAAATATAAGCATTGGTGTTACATAATGGGTCAAATTCGGCTCGTGATCAACACGGTCTAGCGATTACGCAATCTCTTTGTGAGCGATGGTCAAATTCTCGTATTTCGCAATACGGTGCGCCGCTAGCGGTACCTTTGCAAGTCTAAGGGTCGACATCGTCGTCCAAAATTCTTTTGGTTCAACACGCATTGCCATGGTTGTGCCGAGATGTCAATGATCTCATAATCCGCCTTGCGCTAATCTCTTGTACATCAGGTTGGATGTCCAAATAAAAAACTTAATTGCGATATTTGTGTGTATTGATATAAAATGCATTGTTTCTCCTATTTGCGGAGTCAAAGGTAAGTTGTGTTCAAATAACAAAGTTTAATTTAATAAATGCTGATGTTTTCATCAATTAAATACCTTGTTGAATCTTTGTGCCATCCCTGGGTTCTAATAGTAGGCATACTTTCAAAGCCCGACAACCATTTAATGATACCTGTAAAAGTGTCGTCTTATTTACTCATAACGTATAAACAACTTGTTGATTTATACAAAAGTTCCGTGTGAGTCAGATGAATTTCTATGCCTCTCTGGATATGGTTGCCTTGGGAAATCTCTACTGTGTGACAACCATCGACAATGCTTGTATGGATCGGATGAACTGGGTTGCGGTAAGAGAACATGTTGTACTCGGCAGATACATTGACGTATAGACCTTTTCGCATTGTCCCACGGCCACCGCGCATTCCAGTGTGCATTATTCTAAAGGGTGCATCAATCTCAGACTTAGTGCGTAAGGCTTGCGTAGTTCATCGTAGGTTCCCCTTCACCGCACGAGGTCGTCCGTATCTAGCACGTTCACGTAGCACCATTACACCATAGTTTAGATGCCACGCGTGAGGTGTGTGCTTTTTAATACTCGGAATATAGAATTCTTTTGTTCAGGGATCCATCGAACAAAAGAATTTTACGTTTCAGGTACAAGCATAACTCACCGCGTATGACATAGACCTCGATATTGTCAAACCTGCGGTCGCGTCGATGCATCCAGTGGTATAGCGTAAGGTGGGAGAATGGGAAATTGTCTAATACATGAAATGTTATCTCTCTCTGTAGTATCTAATCAGTATATATCTCGCCCCTTATATTCCTAAACCTCCTTTTCAGAAAATTACTACCAACCTGTACCTGACATCACCGCAAAAAAACGTTATATTTCTTATTAGATCTAGGGGCAATTTTCACCTAAAAACAAAGCAGGGATCGGCTCCGTTAGTTTTGAAAAGTGGAAAAATGTAGTTAAGGGACGTTAGGGATATGGAATTGCTAATTATCATATTATGAAAATGCAACTGGATTTTGCTAATTAGTAAAGGAACCAGCTAGATTACCTACCGGTGACTATGCTATAGCGATCTAACAAGTCATACAGGGTCAAATAATTTTTTTAAAGCATATGAACTGATATTAAGGGAATCAAATACTTGTACAACTTTCTGGTTGCAGGGCTAAATGTAAATGTCAGTAAGAGGTGATATGGAGTATGGGTCAAATTAAAAAAAAATATTTCAAGAAAAACACACCAGCAACTTCATAATTTTCTATGAGGTGTACGAAAAGCTCGGTACACGTAGCTCGGGAGCAGCCCCAACATGGAGTGCCAAGTCAGAGCCACCTCGGACTAGTGTACGTACAGAGGTAAAGTGTTAAATGAAAGTCAATGCAAAGTCATTGATCTTTCTGAATTCATTACATCACAGGCAGTACAAACTCTGCAATTTCGAAATCCTTGTCACCTCACGAACAATTTTGAATATTTGGTGTTGAACATTAGTCTTGAAAAAATTTTGCCCTGTACTCTAACACGCGGTTTTTTTTTTAATAACTACCTAAATTAATGTCTGAAATAGTTCAAACTATACATTTGTCGAGTGCTTGCGATCAGATGAATAATTTGGACAACTTTAATAAAATAATGCTTGTTCCCTGTAGAAACTTATCTGACCCCTAGCATTTGGTGCTAATTTAGGTTAATAATTTCAAAAGTTTGCCTGCTTTAAAGCATCGTCTACTTAGTAGCCTCTGAAGATGGCACTTTTTAGAACTCGTTTCGAAGTGATCTGCCTTAAAATTAAATACAAGCAACATATGCAAGCTTCAATTGAAAGTAAAGGACGGCTCAAATACTTATTGTATGATCTGTCAACTTACTAATCCTGCGATTATGATGAGGCTGATTTGGAATAACATTTTGTTGGTCAACATGAGATGGGAAATACTGGTTAGAGGGCGGGAGAATAATCACGGATATTGCATTAGGAAAGAGAAAATATTAGTAAGAATTAGAAACTTGACAGATACAGCTATACAATAAGTATTTGTAGCTGTCCTTTACGTTCAATTCAAGCTTGCTGTTATCTTTGTAATCCCCACTATTTTTTTTATCTGAATCACACAGAAATATGCGGTAGTGACCAAGTAGTTACTGACGCTTTCAACATAACCACGCCCAATTATCCCCAACCATACCCATACAGCCTTGAATGTTCGTGGATGTTAACAGCAATGGAAGACGGTGGGATAGCAATACAATTCTTAGACTTTTACGTTGATTTTGAGTATCATCTCTTAGACATCGGTATTGGTAACAAGGTAAATGTGTCCTCTACCAGCCTCACGCTGACAGGAGACGCAGCCCCGAGTTCTTTTCAAAGCAAATCACCTTTGGTGTGGATGACGTTTCGCACGAGTGGACATGGGTATGGTTTCAAAGGCTTCTGGCTTGAAATCAAGCAAGGTGGATTAAATGGTACATCTTTAATCATAGCACTGTAATAGAGGTCTTCCACCTTTCGGATTAGCGGCCATCTTGCCGGGAATGGCAAAGTCCATTCCAAGTTTCTGGAGACTTTATAAATCTAAAGAACGACATGCATGTTGGATATGTATGCATAAAAGTATGGGTCACACTTTGAATAGCACAAGTACTTTGAGGTCGGGTATTAAATTGATCTGAATGACGAATACTACGGGAACTAACCCCTTTTGTTATAGGTTATGCATGAGTGAGGTGAAAGACCTCTATTTGTAATTTTTTCACCATGTATTCAAGGGAGTTAAATAATATGCGCTCTGTTTATATTTTAAAAATAATTCATTGATTTACTATAAAGTTGTTTTTTCGCTTTTAATGCACTCGGTATAGGATGTACGTGTTACATTCTTTCTGATATCT
The DNA here is from genome assembly GCA_023653785.1 of Ophioderma brevispina. Taxonomy (NCBI): domain Eukaryota; kingdom Metazoa; phylum Echinodermata; class Ophiuroidea; order Amphilepidida; family Ophiodermatidae; genus Ophioderma; species Ophioderma brevispina. Next base: position 99,596 of record JAMKCH010007650.1, on the reverse strand, counting down.
TTTTTCAAAGCGCCTGTTCTTTGTATTTTTCTTTTTCTTTTTTTTATTAAAGTTATGCTAGCTTTATTAGTCTAATTAATGGGTCCAAGCGTAAAATGAAACCTTTACTTCTTTCCATACCAACCTGATATTCCCAAACATTGGGCTGTTTCCAGTCTCGTCTAATTATTTTGTTCTTGATAATTCTTAACAGCTACGTGCTCATTTGAAGAATACACATGTGATACTGCAGCAGCACTCATTTGCCTTCATGGATATCAAAAATGCGACGGTATCTCAATGTGTCCGAGTAATACTGACGAACAAAACTGTGGTGAGAGAGAGAGAATCATTTTATTTGATAAAATAAAAATATGAATAACAGGGAAGTAGTGATACCAGGTTTACGCAATTACGTAATGAATCTAAATTAAAGGTGCATTTCGTGACTCTAGCATCTGTTTTGTTTATGTTTATAGGTATCCTTGAGAAAAGCTTATCCGCAAAATTTCACTTGATTCTGATCTTGTATTTGGTGTTATGACCAAATATTGATTTCTAGCAGTCTCCCATAGACCACTGTACTGTATTTTCCATGCGTTTACAGACAGAAAATGCCAAATTGCGAATTTCTTGCCGAGATAATCGAATTTGCATGTCAAATTGGGCACGCAATACTTACCCCGAACGGTCCAGATGATTAAAAAATCTCAACCTTTTGATATAAGTTGGAGGGCGGCGAGGTTGTGGGTCACGGAATACTCCTTTAAAGTAATATTGGATTTCTAAAATGAAAGGGGAAACATTATTTCATAAAAGGCGTATTAAAGGTGCAATGTTTTTTTCTCATAACAGGTGTCCCTAAAAATATGAAAACTCTGATTTCTGCACTAATGTAAAGCTTTCTATCAAAAATATCCCCATGTGAAAGGATTAAGCAGATAATTATTTTTGAAAAAAAAATCGCGAAATTTTCTAATTTACTAAAGGAGCAAGTAGTAAAAAATCACCTTTTGTTTTCACTTTCAAGGCATTTCTGTAGTCAAATACAAGTTAAGAAATCTTGGGTGTTTTATCTATATGAATTACTACATATGACACAATATATGGATGCCTAAAAAGCTCTACTTTGCATCTTAAATGTGCGTATATACATAAAACAATAAGGGACGAAAACATAATAGATGGTTAAACATTAAGCACGCCTAAAATTGTCCCTTTTGATTTAGGTAGACCTAAGGTAAAGTTTTGCTGGCAAAATGAAACATTAAGTCATTTATTTATTCCGAAAGGTGAGTGTGGCGTCCGCAACGTATATTTAAGAACCGATACGCACATAGCAAACCTTTCCTCGCCTGGATTCCCGTTGCAATACAGAAACGACCTCGTCTGCGTATGGACAGTAATCGGTCGCGATTCCCGCCAAATTGCAACAACTATTCTTGATTTTGAGATGGAAAGAGGCTACGATTTTCTTACCATCGGAAATGGCGACGATTCCACATCTCGGACGTCTACAATGGCATGGTTGACGGGAGAGATCAAATTGCGTACATTGACGTCAACGGATAGTAAAATATGGATTCAGATATCAACAGACCGGACTGGTACGAGGAGAGGTTTTAATCTTGACATGCGACTGACTACGAGCGCATCATGTGCGTAAGCTTCCACAAACTAATATTTCAGAAATTAATATTTATGGTGAGCGACGTAATTTGAAACTGGTGTGGTAACATAATTTCTAATTTAAGGCATATTTGATTTAGTGGTAGATTGTAAAAGAGGAGAGAAAGAGAGAGAGAGAGAGAGAGAGAGAAATTTGCATTTTGGTTTTTGCGTCACCCAATGTAAAAAATAGTATTTTAATAGCCTCACATGTAGTTCATGTATACATCGTATGTATCGGCGTACGCGATTGGTCAATACGCGTCACGTGACCATGTATAAACATAAGTTTATGCATGGCTGCCGTGACGAACGCCGAAAGGGTCAAAATCATGCAATTTTAGACTGAATTTGATATTTAATGATTTAATTTTATAAGTAATAGTTAGTAAAAAGTACGGTACACATGAACGCATGTTTATGCCCTCGGGCATAAACAAGCGTTCATACCCAAAATACTATGAATGAACCCCTATTTATAGTTAATCTAATATTTTTTCTCAAAGCTGTGTGTAATCCTTTGGATTTCGATTGTGGTGAGGGCTATTGCGCAATACCATCTTCTGAATGTGATGGCTTCAATGATTGTCTGGTAAATCAAGCAGATGAGCTCGAATGTGGTATGATCTCCGAAAAAAGTTTTTCTTCCTTAATCTCATATAAAAAGAATTGGAATTTGGCCGAGCAAAACATTAATTGTTATGCGCTACTTCATCAGTTAAAGCCACTATCAGCCATTTAATTTCAAATTTTGTATGTTCGATTTTGCTCTTATGGAGCGGTTATTATTTACGGGTTGAATGGGAGAATGGAGAAGTGATATCCTTCATCTTAACAAGGGGGTAACCCTTTTGAAACCCATCGGTTTTGACCTATTTGCCAAGCCCATTGCAATTTGAAACATTATTATTTTAAATGAAGTCTGACCTTGCTATTTTTTGGTGAAGGGCAAGAAAAATACTTGGGAAAATTCCCCCCTGCTCCCCTCTATTTCCCCCACTGCTTCCCATACTGTAACTAAACTACAATTGTTTGGATGTAAGATATTTGCATTATTTGTAATGATTTCTCTTTTTTTAAAAAGCTTATGTGAGATGTCCCGGGTCATACCTCTGTGATAAGTCGATATCAGTCAGTTTAAGGTCATGCGTCTTAATGGAACAAGTATGCGATGGCAAGATTGACTGTCCTGCTGGTGACGATGAAAATGAATGTGGTAAGAATTTGTTAATAACTTATTGACCTGAAGTATTAACAGCTATATATACGAAACGTTAATAATAAAAACACATAGGTTTTTTTTTAATAAAAACAAATCTATTAATACATTTATTAATTTGAAGACACGCTTTGTGTTGCATTACATATCGAATGTCTTTCATGTAGAAAAGAAAGCGTGAACATGGAAAATTGTTATATATAAGCAAATGAATATGTAATAATAAAATTATTATAACAATAATGTCAATTGCATTTTTGTCAGACATAAAACGATGTCCATCAGGCTGTCATTGCGACTACACAGTTTCCGTTGACGGAGTGAATGGTTTGCATATTCAATGCAGTGGCGATTTTGGAATTCCTACTGATAATGTTCCAAAAATCACCCAATCACTGTGAGTAAAAGATTAATTCCATAAAAAATACTAATAATTAACCCCGGGGGGGGGGGGGGTTCTTGGGTTTTGGTCGGGTACCCATGCTCGTTAAAAAAAAAAGAGGGACTACAATCTTGGAAAAAAATTAGTTGGAACACCTAACACGATTGCATTAAATGCTTGTCGTGATCACATCGTCGGTCCCTAACCCAAAAGTCACAGTTCAATTGCAAGTCTGATCCTTCCATTCGACCTTTCCCTTCCCCACCCCCCCCTCATCATCTCAATGTTGGGGTGTGTGCCAAGGCTGCTGACGAAATGACCATGAACAACATTGTTTCGGGGGAGAACGGGGGATTTTTTTCAAAACCTACCACAAGTGTTCCAACAATTTTTCCAAGATTTTAGCTGCAAATGCGGGACTACCGTTAGGGGTATCAAATTCACAATAATCAAGTTCTAGTCCCGCTAAGGGTATCAATTCAGGTAAGATTGTGACTGGCTCATTGAAACACATGGGAAAATTAACTTACATGTCAGTAAAATAACCCTGCAGTGTGTAAATTTTCTTACAGTAGTACAGGTGTTATTTTTCTCCTATATGGTTCTTAAAAGGTATATTTTTATGTTAAGTATGAAAAGCAGGTCACGCTAGGGGTATAACTTTACCGCAAATTGGTCCCGTTAGGGGTATATTTTTCACCGAAAACGGGTATATTTTAACTGAATACTGGTCCCGTTAGGGGTATATTTTCACTGAAATTTGGTCCAGTTAGGGGTCACTTTCAGAAACCCCTGGAACGAGCATGGGTACCAACAAACCTTTGAGGAACCCCCCGGGTAATTAACTGCTAAATGTTTGCCGCTACATGGCATGAATGTAAGTTACATTATAAAGTTTTGATTCTGAATGAAAACAAATTATGCTTTTTTTTTTTTTTTTTTTTTTAATTTTGTATTTTTCTTTAAATTATCAAAATTCACCACTATGCACTAATTTTAGATTATCAAGATAACATTTAATAGATAGTTGTTTTATTGAAGGGAACTCGTCAACGGCAACGTTTCTACGATTGGACCGGGTATATTTAAGGGACTACATCGTCTGAAAACACTGTGAGTTATATTTTGGAAAATGCAGGTGTGAAATTTAACCACTCTATCTACCGAAGGGGGGGGGGTGGTTACCACCCCCCCCTTCAGGTTTTTTTCCCCGGCTTGCTAAAACCCCCTTTTTTTGGTGCCAAATTAATTTAATGTAATTGTCAATTGACATGTTCCGCTCCTTTTAATCCAAAACAAACATCCACCGGGGTATAGGTAAGATACAGGGTGATCCCAAAGTGATCGATAGGGGGGGGGGGTGGTAACCACCACCCCCTCCGGAAGAGAAGTACCAACATGCCTAAAACAACACAGGAACATGCATACACTTGATTTTGGTACCAATAGATAGCTATGGTCCTCCTCTTTCCTTTGATACCAAAATGAGTGACCAACATGCCTAGCATTACGTCACACAATGGAGTCATCAGTTCGCGCATGTCAGCAAAATTGCCATTTCCATAGACACACAGACACCACACAGTAAAAATTCAATTTTTCGCCAAAAAGGTTAGGAAAATCAGATTTTCATGCGGTTTTTGACTCTTCTTGATGGGAAATGACTAGTTTTATATAAAGAAATCATTTTAGGGCTATAATAGGGTGTTTGAGTCGCTAAAATTGCGAAATATCAATTTTCCACCCTATATTCAGTATTTTCGTACTTTCCTCAACATATGACGTCATGGTGACGTCATAATGGGGATGTTAGTACTTATTTTGGTACCAATGGAAAGAAGAAACTCTTAAGCTATCCTTTGGTACCAAATTTACAGGAATCGGGTGTTCAGTAACGAAAATCACAGGGGGGGGGGTGGTAACCACCCCCTTCGGGAGTTTTGTTACAAGAAATGGCTCAGGTAGACGAGGGTTAATCATAGTCCGGCAGGTATCATAGTCCGGGCTCCATAGGCGACAACGGAATACAGCGTGAAACTAATGTTGCGTGAATAGTCAAGTGAATCGATTGCTCTATTGTTCACCATTGTTCCCGGACCGCGATTGAGCCCGGAGGATTATATCTCCTGCCACACCTGTGTAAAGAAACTGAGTGTCCCCACGATACAGTGTCCTAGCTAACATGTCAACATCATAATAAACCGTGACCTTGTAGACGAGGCTATATAGGGAATAATAGTGGTGAAATAACTGATTGCGTGCAGCAGTATACAATGGCGGAAACCAATGGAGTATGTTAGTAGAAAACTAGAGGGACATATTTCACGACACCGTGACCACCTGTTTACACAAAGTGGGCGCTTGAACTAACCGGTGTGAAAGCAGATATAGTCCGGTGGGAGTCATAGTCCGGGGCTCCATAGGCGATAACGGAATAAAGCGTGAAACTAATGTTGCGTAAAGAGTCAACTGAATCGATTGCCCTATTGTTCACCATTGTTCCCGGACTATGAGTACGCCGGACAATGGATACTTCTACACCGGAACGTTAGTACGGTATCAAAAGATAGAGTACACCCAAAAGGTTCATATCGGGGGAAAAATGAAAAAATCCCCGGGAGCCACTTGTATTCAAAGGTGGCTATGATGCGTGAACAAGAAAACGCGTAAAAAGGGTCCCCTTTTTTCAACAGGCGATGTACGCGCGTACATTGATTAGGGTGTCAAAAATAGCAAAATATGGAAAAAGGGTATGTTTTTTCTTAACCATAAACTTGTGATGTACGTATTTAGGGTATGTAATACTCAAATTAAGCAGAATTCAAAATCATGAAAAAATATTGTAAATCGGAAGTAAATCAAAGCAAGATAATAAAGAGTATATTAACGACACAATGCGTTGCTTACTTGTTTAGAGTAGAAAAACTGAAAAAAATACTTGTTTAACGTAGCAATAACAGACGAAAATACTTGGGGTATGTTTTTCGGTCGTTGGAAATACTTGTTTAGGGTGCATTTTGTAAGTGCATGTTCATGCATCATATCTACCTTGGCCGGTGTCATAAACTACCGTGTCCGCGTGATGACTGAGTGTCCTACCACCCATCTGTCTATTGTATTCTCCATTGAGTGCTGTATGCATCACTCAATGGAGAATGGAGAATGGTACCCAAATGGCTTCGTCTACAAGGTCACATGTTGCTATGGTAGCTAGGACACTCTCTCATGGTGGACACTCAATTTGTTTACACCGGGATAAACCATGTGTACAAACCATCCACTTTGAGTACTAAGCAGCCTTCAATGTTGTTTATGTGTATATTTAAAGGGACACAATGACAAAGAAATATATTCAGACATAATGAAATCACTTCCACAAATTTGAAAACAATTTAGATGTTTACCTTCTATAAATACGGTATAAACAGGACGAGTTACAGGCAATTTCTGCCACGTAAAATCAAAGAAAGTATTGACATCTTTGTCAGAATTTAAAGTGTTTCTAGCATGTTGTTTTGACACAATTAAAAAGCATCCAGACATTGTACTTCAGGCTTGTAATAAGATATTGATCTGACAAATGAAAGGTAGATTAGCACATGACTGCATGTTTTTCAAATTTGATAAAATGCTGGTAGTAATGTCAGCATCCTTGGCTGTCTGTTTTCAAATTTGTGGAAGTGATTTCAGGAAGTGCATTTCATGCCATTATGTCCCTTTTACTTGCTGGAAATAAGCCTAATATTATTTCCCTACTTTGCTTGTTACTAGAGATTAGGAAGAAAACTGATTTCGATCTTTGGGCTTACATGTGTAGGAGTAGAACTTCTAGTTAGTAAACGCCAGGTCACGGGTTCAAATTCCGACCAAGGGATTTTCCTTCAATTCTTGACTTTCTCAAGGAAAAAAAAAAGCCAAACGATTCAACTTGAGAACTATGTAATATAATTACAGTAGAAATATATATTTTGTGGCGGTGATAGTGAGTATGAGTGTAGTGTTGGTGATGGTTATGTTTATGGCAAAGATACTGTAGTAGTCATGGGAGTAGCCAGGGGGTACGGAGGGAGGGCCCGCACCACGGGGGTCCAAAGTAAAAGAGAAAAGAAGACCCCTGTCTTTGTGCTTTGGATCGTCCCCAGGATGAGCACCCCGGGGTGTGAAATCCTGGCTACGCGCATGGTAGCAATAGAAGCAGTTTTTAACTTTGGTGTAATTTGAAATTTAAATAACGGAAAAAGTTGTTAAGATTTCTAAGTCTTGTCCTCAAATTAAAATATGTGTATCACGAATTTGTCTCTCTAGATCTCTTATTGGAAACCAAATACAGCATGTATACCCGCGTGCATTTTGATGGCTTAGTCAACTTGACATGGTTGTAAGTATTGCTTGACTAAGAGCATGAATACGTCAACAGAAACACGAAATACAATAACTGTGGATTGTAGTGCGTATTAATTGCAAAAATGAACCTAATGCTTAGAATTTCTATCTAAGTTGATATGCACTTTCTCTTTATTTAAGGGACCTCTCACAGAATATGATCCAATCAGTTGAAAGTCGAAGTTTTGAAGAACTACAACATTTACAGCAGTTGTAAGTCTATCAAATTAACGCAATAGTTGTTTGTGTGAACTTGTTTTTTTCGTGTTGCTGCTAAGAAAAACTATCTGTAATGTAGTTAAACCTATTAGTCTTTAAATCTGATAACTTTTTCTAACAGATTTCTTTATGAAGTTTCGGTAGAGACCATCCATAATGAAGCCTTTGAGGGACTGACGCAATTAGATACTCTGTAAGCAAATCTTTTTCTTGTAATGTTTTTCTTCAACCATGTTAGATAATTACTAGTATTTAAGGAGAATGAAACATGACAAGATCCAAATAGCTTGATCTCATTGTTTTTTTTACAAAAAAATGTAATACTTGCGTTTTCTCCAATTAAATCTTAACATATATATCACAGGTCTCAGTTATAAGTGTATTTTGAACATCAACTCTTTAAGTTATGTGGCATGACAGTGCAGTGATGACATTCACATTTTTACAACTCTGATCGAGGTTTAATAAATCAAAATCTTGATAATCAAATGAAAAGACAATTATACTGGTAATTCATAATTAACCATTCATGCCGTCTGTGGTAAAACTATCTGATGTAGTTATTGCAAATCCTCTTCTAATTTTAACTCAGTGTTAAAGATTATAATAAAACAAAATTGAGAGAGAGAAAAAAACAAGGAGAAAATAACCTTTTAAAAGAGTGGCGCAAAGAATAATTGTAATGTTACCGAAATGTGGAGGAAATTTCAAAATTTGAATACTAATATGATGTCTCGTTGACGTCAAAGGTCAGAAATACCCTTTAAACACAAACAAATGAGCCTTGTGCACAAGTGATGTGAATTTTATAATATAACACAGATTTAAATTTTATTCAGATTGGTTCAAGAATTTTGGTATGTCCAAAACAATATTACATATATTACACTTAAAGATTTTAGATATACTTATTAGTGTTAACTAATGTCCAGAGTTAAAGGAAGCGTTGCAGTTCAACGATGATATGTCCTCACAGTGAAGACTCCAAATGACAGCGTACAAGTTCACATAAATCCATGGTATATTCCAGGTGAATCTTCTCAGTCCCGAAGATAACTTTTGTCCAGCAGGTCAAGGCGGTGGGTTTTTTCCTCGACGACACTAATATTCTGCAATACAATCCAGGTATTCTACCACCATCAGCAGACAGTTGAGCTATCAATCTCCTGTTGCTTCCAAAATAATAAATCCTGGCACTATGTAAAGCACAGATCTACCATTATTGCTGATCAAGTCTATCTATAACTATTCTGTATAGCTCCTGGTTACAACTGCTGCTGGCAAATGTAACATCTCCAATCTCTCCTTATATAAGGATTTCACAACTACGTCTCCTATCTCTAATAATAATCATTACAGCATCATCATGCATAAACAATCTTGCACCGGCCAATTGAATTTCACATAAATGACATCATCTGTACTGCACCATTTTATATGGTGTATGATCAAGTTTTGCACAAACAACACTAGGGGAATTCTCCTTTCTCTTTTTTCATAGTAAATAATGTACTTTTCCCGTGAGAAATCTCTTCTCAAGTAAAATTGAGAAATAAAATAATATTTTTAATCACAAAATGGAGGCCTATATAACAATACAGGGTGTCCTAAAATAAGAAACCGAGACAGATATGATTATTTCTCGGACACTGTCAAGATGTGTTATCACTTACAATAATTTAATTACTGTTCGACGCAAGCAACGCAACACCGTCCGCAATAACCGAGCCCCAAAACTTGGGTGATATCCGCTTTGCACAGAATTTTACATGGAGTACGATTTGTGCAAAACAACTGTCTCAAAGAATCCAATAACGCGGGAAAAACGTACCTTTCCTTTTTAAGACGCACTGTATTATGTCCAACGATAAACAAAAAACAGAATACTGTTTAAAAACATTGTGTTTTGTTTCTTTCATGAGTTATAATAAGACGAAATCGAATAAGGCGCTTCAGTCCAACCAAGGCTTTTTAATGTTTGGAAAGCCTGCGAACATTGTAAGTATTCACCTTGAACCAATGAGAAAATTCCAGTGAATAGAGCAAGTTCAAGTCTGTTGACGGTTGTTTTATATAGAAGATGTAAGTGGATTTAGAGTCAAACACAAATGACATCTGCAAACGGTCTGGATGGCTATGCTTGAAGCTCGGTATCTCCACCCCATCATTACTACTTCACCATCTTCAAAATATTTGCTACTGAACCACTGGTAAACGGTGTTAATATCAGTACACACGGCAAGGATGACTAAATATGATTGAAACCATCTTCATGCACCATTTTTGCTTTGTGTTTGCAATAAAACTGTTTTTTACAAGGTCTATGGAGTTTCAGATTGATACTTCTTCAAGTGTATTAGGGACGAATTCAATACTCACTGGTGCGGGCGTTTTCCGGTTCTGCCCCGTTCTAACTACTCGGTTCAAATTAATTCACTGAGTTTGCTGAATTACTGAATCAGAGTTGAACAGATTAATGAACGCCTGGAACCGGGCAGACCCGGAAACGCCCGCCGTGAATATTGAATTTGGTCCCTTACCAAACAATTATCTGGTGTATTTTATAATTAGATTTTTAAATTAGCAGCATAATTAAAATTATTCTGGTATTTTGATTAATGCGCTAACTTTACAACAAAGAATTTAAACAACGTCGGCCAATATGTGTAAAAAAGTCACATAGGACGTCTAACATTTTAATCAAAGTTAAAATAAGTGGCAGACCACGATATTATTTCCAACCATTCCAACCTTGCCCTGATTTTGTAACCTTTTTAGATCAAGTAATTTTCTACATTATTAAACCTAAGATTTTCTTCTGAAGTGGCTTTACAGTCAATGCAATGCCCTTCCTAAATAAAAACAACCTTCCCTTCAACTTTCGCCTTGTTTTTCCTTCCTCTAATTTTGTATTCGATTGACTTTCTCTAACAGATATATCCGACGACTCATCGACTTTGTTGTCACTTTTGAAGTCTCGAATCGTGCTTCCCATGCAACCTCAGCCCCCACTATTCAACTGCGGCAGTCTCATGCAGAACTCATACGACTTGTCGGGTATCCATGTGGGTTCTGGGCATTAGGCTTTGTTCTGAAATCTCTTCACTCTTTCATTGTCCTCTGGAGAATGAAAGGGAAATCACGAACAGTTCCTTCTGTGTCATCTCAGAGCAGAGGAAAGGGCATGTGGGCACTTCTTTATTCTGCCTTGTGAATCTAGCTTTGCTTGATTGCTAATGGGGGTTTCATGTTTGATTTTAGCATCAGCGATGTCTATTACGGAGAAATCAATTTTAAGTTTTCTTTCTGAAAATGGCGAAATTGGTACTGGTGTGCCTGTTTGCTGGTTGTTCTTTCTCTCTTGCTAGTGAAGGTTCAAGTTTTCTTCTTAACTCTAATCAGTTACGAGATAGTTTAATGGCTGTGTGTTCCCATTTAGCCAGAATCGTCTAACTCGAGGCTCATTCAGGTTGCTGCCGCTTTGCTTTGGAACCTTCACAGTAACGATAGCCTGGTACCCCGTTTCTTCCTTTTTTGCTGGCCAGATTCAGACTTCTATGATTTGTCGGACGTCTGTATCGGTTTAGCCACTGATCACGCGTCCATCGAGCTTTTGAATTTCAAGCAAATGATTCGGTGAATCAGTTATCTTTGACTCCCTGTTGAGCCAAATTCAACACCATGCTTGGTACTTTTCCTAATATTATTTCCTTGTGTTACCTCGGCTTGTTTTGTAGTGATACTAATTTGCTATATTGCCATATTTTGGAGCCTTAAGCAAACAATGAGTGAGTCAGGCCGCATTGGAGAAAGTTCAAGACGAGTTGAAGTGCAATAAAAATGGCGGTAATTGTCGGGACTGATTTTCTGTGTTGGATTCCAGTGGATTGTATGGTCTTTTTCACAAACAGAGCTCTTGTAGTTATTCCTCTTAAAGCTTATACTTGGGCAGTTGTGTTTGTCCTTCCCATAAATTCATCTTTGAATCCGTACCTGTATACGATTTCCACCATCATTGGTGATTGGCGATCTAAGAAATCCAAGAAAGAAAAGAAAAGAAAAGAATCATCAAGTAGCAAAAATCGAAGCGTAACACGCGAATTGAGAGTTACTGCAATTTCCGTAAAGCTTGATTAAGAGGAACGTCTGATAGTTTGAGAGTTAATCCGTAAATCAACTTTTAAAAAAAAAATCCACTTTTCTGTGGAAGCTGTGAAAGCAAATTGTATATAAACCAAGAAACGGTCAAGTGTTTGATATAATGGTTAGTGGTTAGGCCAAAAAAAACCCCAATATTGTTGGCTTGTCCTTGTCCGACTGACCTTTGCGAGCAGTTTTGTATTTTTTTTACCCCCACATTTGCAAAATAATTACCCTCACAAATACATTTCGTCATTCCTGTCCATCGCCCCCGTCGCCTGATTTGAAAATATCTCATCTCCAGTGTCACATCTTTACAATTTGCTGTCACCTACACTCTAAAATTATTAGGTTTACAGCTGTTAACTACGGAATATGGTTGAAAGGTTGGATACAAATTTGCACAATAACCTTGGGTTAAATGGTTCGCGATTTACCCAATAACCAACCTATCAAGTATGTCCCTTCGCGGGTCCCTTCGTTTAGCCAAACCTGTAACAATAACAAAAACAATAATAATAATAAAAACATTTTCCGACCGACCGACCCTATGAAAAATGAGGTCTATTAACAAGCAAACACGCTTTCCTTTGGCCTTAGGATTCGTAATATTTGTAATAAGGTATTTTGTTTAATAGTAATAATAATACTTTAGTTCTTACAAAGTTGAGCTTGGGGTTATCATACACACACATTTTACCATTAACGGAGTGGCCGAGCTTTGAAAAGTGCTCTAGTTTTCGAGTTACCCCTCCCCTCGGTATAACAAAACACAACCACCTTTATTTGAAGGATAAATATGAGATATAAGAAAATGATGTTTGTGGTTGAAATATTTGGTGGCAGGGATGATTTCTAGGCCGAAAAATGCATTTTGGACTGTAAATTAAGCGAAATTATTTTTTTTAAATTTATTTTAAAGTAAAATTATTACAATCTTATTTTTATGGTATCCTTTTGTTATTGATATAGGTTTTATACATTGCATAAAGGATTCAGGTATTACTCGTTGTGGTGACATGTGATAAAAAAGATGTTTTTTAAGGGAAAAGTGATTTTGGGGCTAAAATTCTAGACCTGTTATCGTCACGAATCTTCCAAACGGCCCATCGCCAAAGTCACTTTCGAGATCTCGGCCATTGAAGTTTTCGAGAATTTATGAACTGCATAATTATCTAAATTTGAAACATTTTTAGGAAAATTAATTTTATTGACATTGTGGACATTGAACTTTCTTTCTTTCTTTTGAGACGAATTTCCATTAAAGTATCTTGTGTTTCGCTTTCAATTACTTACAAAAGTGTTGGTCTCTTTTGCAAAAACTAAAAAACGTCATCGGTTCTATGTCAAGGAGACAACATGCACATTGACTTTTTTTGGCGTACATCAAAAGAGTCGATCGTCGCATCAGCGGCTGTATCAACCATGTTTGACATACTTTTGACATTGCGGAGGGCGCTAGAAAAGACTATGCTTTTGTACGTTTTCTAAGGTGTCATTGTCTCTTACAGCAAAATAATGTGCCAGTGCAATAGAAAATAGAATGATGAGGTTCTAAATTTTTATTTTGTATTATATAGAATGTAAAATACTCCAATGTTAAATCATAATGCATCAAGTTTATAATATACAGTTAATTTGAATGAACCTGTAAAAGATGGATTTTGCGGGGTTTGGGTGGAAAATTTGCTGCAGAATGTTCTTGTAAAATTATAGCATTTTTTCTGGTAAACTTAGTACTTAATCGGTATAATTGGAAAATTCATAATACTGAATGTACGATTAAGTTGATTCTCGAAAAACGAATAAAAGCTCAGTTTTAGTCGTTTTCTACGCCTGGTAAATTGACATAAAATTTACAGTATTTTGCTGTATTTTTCCAAATTATAGCATCGGCCCACATGTAAGTACACTAGAGACATCCAAAGCGTATGCCTATGCGTTTGAAACCCTTGTTTTTGTGGAAATTATGGATCTGTTTTATTGCTTTTGCAATAAATTTCAAAATAATTTTGATTATTTTTGTAGAGTAAAAGGAATCAAAGATCACTAGTTTATCAAGAAGAAAGCTTTATCTTACTATCCAGTCTTCATATTTGTATTAAATTTACGCGGCCCGTTCGGACGAAAATCACTTTAATTTAATAATCGACACCTACAACACGTGTTTATAATGAATATGTTTTATTTTCATACAATAAACTAAAACAACGCTTTAATCAATGGTATCTTTTACATTTATAGTTTATTAAATTTTCAAGTAGTTCCACTGTCACTGAAAATAAATACAAGATTCAGGTATGCTTACTTTCAAGTAACGGAAAACCAAGGAAGAGTATATTACAATTCGTGGTCAATGACGTACCTAAAACTCGTAAAAATAAACGACATCGGAGTGTGTCAGAAACACTTTGAAATGAAATTGATATTCCCATGGATATTATTTAATTTTTTGTCATCAAACAGATCATTGCGTATATGTTTCACCTTTCTGTTTTGTTGTAAAACTTTCTAGGAGTAAAAAAAAACTAACCATTTTGAGGTTAGATGCAGTTTGCCGACAAGAACTTCTGACGTTTGATTTCATTTCAAATTGCCATATTCTGTTACCAAAGGGGTATTTATTGAAAATGCAGATGAAAATTTTTCATCATTTTAAACATCTTCGTTATTGGAATTGAAGGAAAATAATCTCCTGTAACTACTCAATAAGCGTAATGCGGTGCATTCAATTTTATTAAATAAGTTCAATGAGTACTCTTTTAAGTGGTACCATTAATCATGTATGTTAATTGAGATGGCTGAAAATGTGAATGATATTTTGTCTACATGTAAACAAAACCACCTTACGTTATTGTCGCTTTATTTAGTAAACCAGAAATTAGCAAGTTAGTGAAATTAGTATCAACTAAGTTGCTGGAACTCAAATCAATCGTAGGTATGTGGGAAAATAGAGAAATAAAGATGAAAACGAAAAATATTTTGATGTTCCTTTGTTTTACATTGCATTATTGATCTTGACCCTCGTCTTCTACCTAGGGGGAGGGGTGGTTAGCAACCCCTTCATGTTTTCCCGGTCGCTAAAGCACCTTTTTTGTGCCAGATTATTTATGTTTATTGTCAATTGACATATTTCGCTCCTTTTTATCCAAAACAAACATACACCGGGTATAGGAAAGAAAAGGTGATCCAAGAAAATGTTAGGAATATCACATTTTCATGATGGGAATGACTAGTTTTATATCATGAGAGCATTTTATGCTATATAAGGTGTTTTGGTCGCCAAAAATTGCGAAATATCATTCCACCCTATATTCATATTTTCGCACTTCCTCAACAATGACGTCATAGTGACGTCATAATGGGGATGTTGGTACTTATTTTGGTACAATGGAAATAAGAAACACTAAGCTATCCTTTGTTACCAAATTTACAGGAGATCGGATGTTCAGTTACGGAAATCACAGGGGGTGGTACCACCACCCCACCCCTTCGGGAGTTTTGATTAAATTGCTCGGTAGCCGAGGGTAATGTGGCTGTAAATTAATCATGTAAGTAACTTTTAAACAGGAAGCCTATCTACTATAACTAGGACTAAACCTTTTGGACCCACTGATAGAACCCAAACACCTAATACCCACGAGTCTATGCTACCATACAAGGAATATATAGAACTTGATTAGTATCTCATCTATTTCACGTTCAAATTAATAATTGTAAATTACAATGGACAAATATCATACCAACGTTAAAGGGTTTCACAAGAGTTTTGAACTATCTATAAAAAAAATTGAAGTTGAAAATAGGCTACACTTTTGATTGTTTAGGTCCTTTCTGAGGTTAAAATTATCTGTATTATAACTTTTGAATGTACCAACTTAGCTGATTTGAATCTTTTTTACATCTTATTACAACTTCAACAATCAATTAACTATTATGTCCAAAAACAATAAAAAATAATAATACAATAAACTCAACTGGCGCATTCAAAACTGTAAACTTAGGCTCCTTTTTGCGTGCTCATCGCCCGGATCGTCGCTAGACAGTCAAGACAATCTTACAATCCCACGTCTTGTAAAGAACACATGCAGCTAAAATGCATATTTTTTTTTATACGCACTACTAACATGCATCTTTTATTTATGAAACTGGCGGCTTACAATAACAAAAGAAAGAAAAAGACAATACTTGACCTAATTAAAAATATAATAAATACTGTTTTCCATTTTCGAGGCCTATTACGACTAAATTTATCATAGAGCTCGTATTTGAACTTTGAATTATATCACATTGTTATACACTATTATGGATTCTCAATTAATAAGGTATTTACGGAAAAATACTGTAAATCTTATAGGAAAATACTTGAAGCAATTCTGCCATGAAAATCCCATAAACCACAGCTTTTATAGTTTCCATTCAAATTCACTTTATATTTTACAGTTTAATGCATATGTTTTACCAAAATTAACTGCATTTTACAGTATATGCACCGTAAAATTTTGGTTGACATTTGTGGATAGGCCTACTAAGTTAGGATGTTCGTCAGTGCTTTTTTTATTCTCTACACATTCACAATCTCTGTAATAACTCGCCAAATATATATTTTTCAGTGTTTTGATTGAATCAGTGTTTACAGTTTTTTGAGTGTGGCAAATCGTCTCAGATACAGCTACACACATTGTACTAATATAAACTTCGACCGGACTTCTATAGCCCCCCCCCGTGTTGATCAAGCGAGGAGATGAATCTCGCAGTATCCCATTGATCGATAGCTCACTTAATAAGCAGCCGTGCGGTGGTTTTTAGATAGAGCAAACAGACGAATGCAGATTGGCCTGTTTGGAAGACTTTCATTTGGCGTTTAGGTATGATTCCCCAAAGTGAAAATCTATTATATCTAAAAATTGGAATGTTATTTTTGCTCAATATTTGGTATATGAAAAGAGCTTGTGATATAGTATAATAATATGCAAAAACTCAATTTCGCCAAAATGGTCGATTGGCCTGTTTGGAAGACTCATGACGATATATTGTATAAAACAGAAATCTATAATTAAATGTCAGAGATTGATAGTATTGCATCATGATAAAAATTTGTTTTGCTAAGAAATTAATAAATCTTGATTTTCTTAAGTTTCTTAGCTCAAAAACGTGATTTTTGACCAAAAATCATCCGCGCCCCACTAAAGTTTTTTAGAAATTTAAAAATTATTTATTACTATCTTTCGAATACAAGTGGTTGCGTTTTGTTGTGCCGAGGGGAGGGGTTGTCGACAATTTTTCAGTCCAAACCGCTCCACTACATGCAATTACCAGCGATTTTACAAACCTCTGGATTTACATGGCTATCACACAAGAAAAGAAACAATGGTGGCAAAAAATCTAATGAAAACAAGCCTAAGTAATTTTGTGGGCCCTTTTTGAAGAAAAAAAGAGAAGAAAACCCAAAGTTGACAAAGTATTTAACCAATATAAGACAAAACTTATATCATTTATGATTAATAGCTTTAGAAGCATTCGTTCTTCTCGTGTGTTAGTTTTGTAACTTTGTTATAACTTTGGACCATCTATTTCATAACCTTGTATATGTTTCTGTGAAGTTGTTCATTCTGTATTGAAATAAAGTTTTGATAAACCTTAATGACTGTGACTCTCGTTTGTAATTATCATCCCAAAACCATGGACCTCGATTATATAACGAGAAAGCACCTTGAAGGACTATTTTGATTGCTTGAATAATTTTAAAGCGATTTATTGGTATAAATCTATCGGCACATATATTATGAAATATCCCTAAATAAAACGTACCAGATGGTTTTCATGGCATTGGAGTATTCTTGCGAAAAAATCCAGATTTATTCCGACCAATATACACAATTTTACAACGATCATGGAAGCTACCATGTTTATTCCCTGTGGTATATTTACAACAACGATCATGGAAGCTACCATGTTTATTCCCTGTGGTATATTTACAACGCCGCATGCAATACCGAAACAGAAGCCAGCGAAAATCCCATACGCGTATATATCACGTGCAAGTTTGCCACAAGCCTCGTCTTTTGAACTTCGTTGAGCACACAAAGTATAGGAGCGAAGTTCGTTTAGAATTTTTTATTGCAAAAAAACTACACTTTTTAAAACCTCAGTGATATGAGAAACATGTTAAGAGGAGTGTTGTAGATATCATTTTGTGATTAACAAAGGTTTTAGTTGGCCTAAACACTAACGATCCATGAAAACGTGGACATTTGAAAAGGGGTCGCGTAATATTTAGTTTTATCGCAGTCGCACTGTAACCACTGATCTCTATACAATGGATTGGCTACACAACAGTAATTGTATATTAGATGAATGGAGCAATGGGCGGGCATCTTGGTCTACCGAACACAATACCATTCCAGAGACACCTGTTTAACAGAAGTTGTATCCCGGGTGCACGTTTTAGAGACATGCCATCCCATACGCGCAAATACAATGAGCTCACTGAATTGGCTTGATTCTGTAGTCTGTTATGTCGCCCTCCACATTTCAATGGGAACAATTTTGTATAAATGACCGGCTCTTAACCACCTGCGTGGGCTCTTTTTGGATGACCAATATGGCCATCAGTGCTTCAATTACGAAGCCCAGGTTTCCAATCCATTGTATAGAGATCAGTGTTCGAAACCCACTAATGCGCGATTCAGCAATGTACCGAGTAGCGCTTCTTTGTATGATGTAGAGTTCCTAATTTTATTTTAAAAACTATATTTTCAATAATCCCAGGCTCATTTTATAAAATTAGGCACAATGTATGCCATTTTGATAAACTTTATATTTTAAAGGAAAACGTTAAATTAAAGCTGTGTTTTTAATTCCAATGTTAAAGTAAACGCGATAGTCTTTCATACAAGCCAGAACTTGACTAACCACCGATCATCTTTCAATTGGTGTGAAAGACTAAACATGGCTTGTGGCAAAACGATAGCGTAAATAATAAACGTGGCGGCTTCCTAAATCGTCTACTGCTTCGAAAATTAAGCGTGAAAATGATGTTGTCTTCGCAAGGAATACTCCAATGACCATGCAACCATCTGGTACGTCATATTTAGGCATATTTCATTATATATGTGCCGATAGATTTATACCAATAAATTCCTTTAATTTTGACGTTGAGTGGTAAGTGTTACAGTGCGAATGTTTGCTCTTTAAACCTATTCTGATCACTTTCATCATGATCGGTAGGTAGGTTCATGAAACAAAAAGCAGAACTCGTGTTACCCCGAAAGTTCATTGTGTTCATTGGATCTCATCAATGTTCATAGAGTGACCAATTTTAATAATCTTCATGATTTCATCTTCATTTTTTTTGGTTTAAAAAAAAAGAGTCGCAGTACTACTGATCTGAAGGTACGATTAGAATTTTGTTTCCTGTGTGTTGTATGGTAGGGGATAATGTTGGGCTTATGTTAAGGAAATCTTGCATTTCAGAAGTCCGTAAGATAAACAAGATGACTTTATCTATCATTTATAATGATATACCGTTTGTTGATCTTGGACAATATATATCATAAGTAATTAAATTTAAAAATAAAATAGCCATTTTATGACGTCATTGCCAGAGCATTCGGTGAAACGTTCATTAAGTTAGAGTAGGTATGAGGTTATTAAAATAAAGTATTGTTTAATGTATGAATATAATCATAATTAATGAGATTTATAGAACGCCTTATACAATGTTGGCAAAGCGCTATATAGAAGAAAAGAAAGAAAAAACATAAAATTAGGAAGAGTGTGCGATTTCAGTTGGCATCTGAATGTGGTTATGTTGTCTTGGTTACGGAGCTCAAAGGGTAGGCATTCTAAAGGCGGGGAGCAGCGAGGGAAAATGTCTGGTCGCCTGCCATCGTCCCTGGAACGAGGACCATCAAAACTGACAGCAGTGCTGGAGCGAAGGAGTCTGGCGAACTTGAAAACAGATGATTATAGGCGGCTGTAAAGGAGAAACTGAGTGTCCCCATAAGCGGTGTTCCTAGCTACCATAGCAACATGCACGGAATAAACCGTGACCTGTAGACGAGGCCATTCGAGTAACAGTGCTGAGACAAATGATGGATACAGCACTCAATAGAGAATACAAGAGGCAGGTGGGTGGTAGGACACTCAGTCACACGGACACTGGTAGTATATGACACCGGGACTGATTGAAAAGTTTTATGGGATTGAAATGATTTTAAAGGTCTTTTAGGCAATGGGCACCAATGAACTCTCTTAAATCCTTAGATTTATTTTTAAGTCTATGGTGAATGATATTAGTTACAAAACCTCTTGGGATTTATTAAAAACATTACTATACACATTGCATTTTAAAAATTTTATTAAAAATAAATTTAATAAACAGTTTTTAACTCATTTAAAGGTTTATTTTCAAATCAAAAGGCCTTATTTAAATAAGACTTTTACAAGTCCAAAAAAGGTTTTGTCACTAATTTCAGTCTCGTTAAACTTAAAAATAAATTCAAGAGAGAATCAAGAGAGAAGATAACTAGGAGAGGTGACGCATAAGTGCGCTTATTTAATAAATTGATGTTATTTAAAGTGACATGAGATTTTTTTAGGATACGAATTTCTCTCAAATTGCACAGGATCGATTGTAGACCACCTAACAAGAACGTTCCGAAGGTTTATTGGACAAACAAGTACAAAAGAAAACAGCAAACCTTGTTTTGAACTTGCCCGACTATCGTAATTGTCCCCATAGAACACCGTATTTGACTTTCTGTCGTGCACGACAGAAAGTACTAAATCATCATATATTACATAAAGACGGCACATTCGGCTTATTCACTTCAGGTGTGATCTAATACATTGGAAAGCATTCCAAATATGCAAAAAACCCGGGTTCGAAAAAAATTGGGGCGCTTCTTTCTGGAAATATCCTCATGTCTCTTTAAGACCTCCTATTAAAGGCTGACTCAGAGATTTACCGAAGACATTGCCATCAATTTCCTATGATTCTGCACATGTCAATGAAACAGGGCACTGTTTGATTCTACGGTAACGGGCAGTGTTTGATTCTACGGTAACGGTCACTTTAAAAGGGCCATGACTTTCCTCACATAATTAATTTAAGAGTCGATTGGCTGGTTAATAAATAAAACAATTATTGGCAGTGGTCTAAACACAACTTCACAACTTGTTAAATTGCAGTATATGAAGACTTGTTGGTTGATTGTTGTTATAAAAAGGAAACCTTGCCATAGCAAACGACCTGCAAGACTTTATTAAGCTTAAAACAAGTCGCTGTGTGATTTCATTTAAACAATTCAAAACGAACGTCTCGAAAATTAACAAATTCTCAATTGCAGTTTTTATTATTGAGTGTCCAAACCAATTGGATAGTGTTTTGATGAATTAATAAAGAAGTTGGAAGGAATGTACACTGCCAATATCTTGATGACGGTGATCTTGGCCAAGTCAAGTCTCTGTAACATACTAGGACACGTTGCTCTTTACAGCTTTCATGATAGCTTCTCTGTGTAATTTCCAGTGACAGTCCTAAATAAAGTACCTTTTTAACAATTCATGTGACGCGTTCTACACTGAAGGACGAAACAAACCTTTCTTGAAACTATTCATTAAATCCTACATTATCCTACATTATCCTTTAAAACATTGTCCGAGAACAACTTTTTTATCTGTTATGTTCATTTTTATCACCTTCTCTTAATACCATTGCCCTTTCTTCCTCTTTCTCGCTGCACTTTTCTCTTTCTGTCTGTCTGTCTCTCTGTCTGTCTGTCTGTCTGTCTATCTTCAGTCTCTTTCCTTTCAGGACCTCCTCATTATCCCTTTCTCTCTCCATTTCTCTTTCATGATAACAATTTCAATTTCAGTTCAATGTTATTTAATATCTCTTTCCCTTTCTCCCTTCCCCTACCTCTCCTCTCCTTTATTTCCCTCCCCATTCTCTCTTACGCTTGTTATTTTTTTGCCAGCATGTTCACAAAATACCCTTTTGAAAAAGGTTAAGGATAATAAATCCTGGCATAATTAAATTATACCCCTTACATCCTACTTTTATCGTGGTGGCTCTATTCCGTTTCAAGGAAAAAGCACATGATATAGAGGACGGTGCGAGGGTGGAATGTAATTGTACATAATCAATTAAACCACAGAGATGTTTTTCACTGAATGACAGCATAAAGGCAGCTATTCTGAAAGACTTCACGATTGACGATGATTTTGTAAGATCACTTCTATATAATATATTGGCCTTGCTAAAGCTCCAATAACGTCTGGTAAGCAGATGTTTACTGTTGTGGTACGCAGCGTCGTGGATGGTATTGGCTTCCTCACTGTTAAAAATACGGGGTAATGTCTCCTTCGAATCTTATCCATAATACTTGTGTAATGTAAGATGTTTTGATATGGCCGAACTTTTTGTAGCAGTCGAGTTGTTCACCTTTCACCAATTGGCGGCTCGGTTCGATTCCCGTTGAGCTAGTGGCCCCCCGTATGGCAATTTGGTTGCCGATCCCTATTGGCCATGGGATCAAATGTAAAATAATGTTTGATTACATACGTACTTCGCCGAAGTAAACCATTTTCCCACTATATTACTAATAATATATTAACATTTATTGGGTATGTCAATTGTAAAGGTTGTACAATTTCAGGAAAACAATAAAATGCCATCCCATTCTTTTCTGAATATCAGTGAATCAAGGGACATACACTATGCTACATTGACTCAAGCAAAAATGGGCGCTATTGATGAGTAAATCCACCTGGTATTCACGGACAAAGCATTTGAGATTCATATGTTTTATTTGGAACTCCAAGCCATTGTACACCCTGTAGTGAAAAAAAATTCAGGTGTTTATAACCGCCCAGTTTAGATTGAGCTTGCCTCGTCCGTGATTAAAATCAACTTTGATGTTCTACTGTGAGTTTAATAATTATAACTTATTATTTAAAGTCATTTCTTGAAAAAAGAAACTGATTAACAAAACTCATGGTAGATATGTTGCTTGGTTAAGCTCGTCACCTAACATCTTGTGCAGAACCAAATCCATAACTATTGCTGGACCTAATTCTATTCAATTTACCACCATTTTTTTTTTTAATTAGAAATTACAAAAGAAGGGGTCTAGGACTTATGCTAACACGCGGTAAATTGAATAGAAATGGGGGTTTACACGGCAAAGTTTACTGTAGTTAAGTTTGTTTCCATATTAAAGTGAGGTCACAGTCTGCCAACAACTTTCTTTCATATTTATTTTGTTCGTCTGTCCTTTTAGGAAAATGAAATATACGGTCAAGGTTAATTGAACGCACAGTAAAAGCTACGGTTTAGTTATTCGTGAAAGAGGACAACTATCTTGTGCTTTGCATCATGAAAAATACCTCAATCTTAATCGGGGTGGTGATAGCACCTTAAATATTTTCGACTGCATGGGTAATAACAATGGCTTTGTACTTTCAGATAAAAAGTAATTTGAAGTGCTTTATCCTCTGCATACCGAGCGGATTTACTGGATATCTGGATCATTTGCTCGAGTCATGCAGTATGATGTACATCAACTGGTCACTGATATTTAGCGAAAGAAATTGTGATGATGAATTTTATTCATGTTCAACCAAATGTGCAACTTTTGCACTTGACATACCGTAGAGTATTGAAAGGTTAATAATAGAAATTAATAATTGCGAAGACATCAGTTACTTCGCGATATAAATAATCGCAAGGATATTCTCTTTTGATCCCATGGAGTATATAGCATGCCCTTTGAATAGCCACATAATTAAAAGATCTCATTTTAATAAATAAAATAGTTCTTGTCGGATCGAAATAGACAGCTATCCATCCAAATTCAAGATAAGTGCCCTTAAGTTTAATTCGAGGCTAACTGGTATGATCACGCTCATACTATAAATGCTATAAATAGACTGTGATAGAGCAAAATGTTGGATGCAGAAATTGCTAATCTAATGACAATAAATTGGGTCAAAGCTGTCCTTGGATATAAAGGGAGAGTATTTTGCGGGGTATTCAACCATAATTTTATATAAAATAACAATAACCCTTATTTATCAATAAACTATTTCCGGAAGGTATATAACTTGTCGAAAAAAGAAAAGTGCTTTGTTCCATGAAGTTTTAAAAATCTAGTATCACTTACTGTACCTAAGTCGGAGCAGTGTTGTTGAACATATAGCATGTATTCATCAGTGGAACGTAATCAGTCTATATCTCAAGAATCTTTCTGTTGTTGTAACAGATCTTTCTGTTGTCGTATCTTGACCTCATTAAAATCGATTGTCCTGCTTAAACATCACAATAGATAAGTGGATATTAAGTGAAAATAAGGATATTGTGTTTCTCCCTCACACTAAACACAATTTGATATCTGTATTCTAGATGATTATAAGTATCTTTAGTTTTGAGCAACGAGAATATTTAAACATTTTTATCCTATAGTTTAAATATTACTGGGTTCTCTACATAACATTGAGATTGCGCCCCCAGTAATGTTTTTATTATTGTTATAATCTTATTGGCTTCAGCATATTCACTCTCCTTTGGCCTATTTGTTGATAAGTGGAGATTTGCTGAAAAACTAATTTTTTCGGTACAATAAGGCACTTTTTGGATAAATTGATTTCATTTGCACATATTAGGTACTTTGTTCTAACGTACCATATTATACAGGTAGATACATTTTAATGTATTTCTACGGTACATATAACTCTTACCTATACTATCCTATTCCACATTTCAAACTTAATCAAAATCAGTTTTTCTTAGCGATCACGACATTAATGATGGAAATACAAGTTATAGTCAGATGCCCACTATAACGGTTAAAAAATAATAACAATATTAATAAAAACCTTCTGTTGTATTCATTGATCACTAGATATCATTGAGAAAAGCTTATCTCAAAATTTGAGGTGATCCCGATCTTGCGGTTTTGTGTTATGAGCAATTGCTTGTTTCCCACGGTCCCATAGGCTACTGTGGCTGCAATTTCTGTCCGTTTGCGGACAAAAATACAAAAATGTGAATTTCGTCCAGAGTAAATCGAATATGCATGTAAGATGGGCACACGTGGATTATAAGGCTTAGAGTTCAGATTGATATAAAAATCTCAAACATGTTGAGGTAATCGGGGGGACGAGGCTGTGGATTCACGAAATGCCACACCCCCGATCAAATTTCAGATGTGGTAACTGCTGAAAAGCTGACTACGTCTGATCACTATATGGTCACTTTTAATTCTAATACTCCAACTAGAAAACTTATAAACCCTCTCCGTAAATTTTATCAATACGCCAAGGCAGATACCAAACTGTTCTATCTTATTCTTGAAACAGACTGGGATAGTATCATCATTGAAAAATGACTTGATGGTACTGGAATGCTTTTGTCGATACGTTTTTCCGTTGCGTCGTCGCAGCGATACCAGTTTCCAGGCGTTCTAGAGCCAAACCATGGGTCCCCTCCAAGTAGAAGATACCGAGCTTCCCCCAATGCATTTCTTCCATTGGAAGTTTTGTACAGGTTGCCAATGTGGATCGTTTAGAGTGAAATGCTCTTAAAAATGCAAGTTTGTGATCAGTACTGGTCATTAGCCATGTTTTCATCACTAACGACCCACATCGGTACCTGTACAAACCCTCCATTGGGAAGCAATGCATGGTAAGGAAGCTATGAAATCTTCTCGTTTGTCACTCCTGACATTAAAAATCTGATTTCTAAAAACCAATCAGGCCTTCAAGAGGGCTAAAGCTTCTGACCGCACCTCATTGGAGTAAATATAAATATCTTCGGAATAAAGTTAAATATGCCTACCAAAACTCTTATCATGACCATTGCCTAAACTGTTAACAATAATGACAACATTAAGCGGTTTCTGGTGCTTTGGCAAGCCTCTCGCTCGCACTCTTAACATTTATCTTTTAATATTGATGATCAACAATGCACCGATCCAGCTAAAAGTGCCCAGGGATTTAACGATCTTTTCGCCAGTTTTTTTACACATACTGAAGATTCTTTAGTAAAAAATTACATCTCCAAGCTTGAAGTCCAAAACATATCCTTCATGTCATTTAGTTCTGATATGGTCCTAAACCTAATAAAAAAATTAGCTGCAATAAGGCAGTCGGGCCCATATATCTCGGGCCGCATGCGAAGAGGTGTTCTCACAACATGTCCCCTTTCTTGCGCGAATTTTTTTAATACTCTGTTGCATCTGGAAGCTGCCTATGGGTTTGAAAATTGCTCATATAGCCCCGTGTACAAAAAGGGGGATCGTTCAATATTGCCTAACACGCCCCATAGCTTAACTTCATCGTTGTTAAAATGCTGGAAGGTCTTGTCGGTGATGAGCTACAAAATCATCTGCTAGCAAATGGTCTTTTGTTGGAAATCAAGCACGTTTCCTCCAGGGAAATCAGGTTACCAGTTCCTCTGTGAGCTACCACAGAATGACTTGCAGCCCTCGATCGTCGATCCAACCCAACTGCTCGTATCGATCTAATATCTGTTGACTATAGCCGTGCTTTTGACTCAATTTCGCACCAGGTGCTTATTAAAACTCATAAAACCACGGAATTCGTGGATCTTTACTGCTGGATACGTCTTTCCTTACTGCCGTCGCCAACTTGTTATTTTTCGCGGTGATAGTTCTGAGTGGACGATGTCTTTCCGGGGTCCCCCAGGGATCCGTTTGGGACCGCTTTGTTTAATATATAATGTAATGATTTCCATCTCCATCTGAAATCTCCATTTACGCACATGCTGATATACTTCATCTTAGAGATATAAAAAAAATCTGATCTAGACCAATTAGAACTTGTGGTCTAACAACAATGCTCCCAACTAAACCCTTCTAAATGCCAAGTCATGTGCTTAACCCGACGCAAAGTCAAACCCGTTCCGTCATACAGTGTGAATAATACTGTTCTTGATACAACTGACATCTTCGGCTTTTAGGGGTGACTGTATCCAGTGATCTTTCCCTGGAACTGTCACGTAAATAACTTGTTAAAAGTGCAATAACGGCTTCGGTTTTATTAGAGTTGTTGCGTGTAATAAGAACTCTTATGTTTTGCTCAACTTTACCAGACTCTCATTTTACCAATTCTCGATTATTGTTCTCCATTTTTGGAATGTATATAAGAAGTGCAATGTGGAAAATTGGAACAATTCAGCATCGTGCTACTAGGATACTTCTTTGTCCAACGCAGGGGGGAGCACTCATATGAAAATAGACTTACACTTAAAACTCACGACTTTGAAAACTGTAGAGTTACCTTTCCATTCTTTTTGCGTGTTCTTGGTTATATGCTAGTCTGTTTCAATTTTGCAGGTGGTGTGTCAATACTAGAAGGAGCTTTTAACTTCAAGCATTCGATCACCCAAAACAGATTCATATAAATACTGCCTCGTAGTTAACTTCCCAGTGCAATGGTCTGCTATTCCACCAACTACCAGAGACTCTTTCCTCACCGTATCCAAATCTGTTTTAATCATATTGAGTCCCATTTTTATGGTAACATGAATGACTGTAACTATAGTTTTTATGCTTTAATACTAATTGTTATGGCTTTTACATAGTGTGTGTGTGTGTGGTGGATGTTGTGTATTATAGGTGTGTGTGTGGGCATGTGCTTGTATTTATTTATCTATTGTTGTGTGTTTGTTATGGTTGTGTGTGTGTGTTTTGGGTGTGTTAGGTGTGTGTGTGTGTTGTGTCATACTTTTTGCGTTTGTAGTGTCATTGATTTGGGAGCACGCACCCTGTGGTGACAGTGCTTTTGTGCGCCTTCAGTGGCTCCCTGCTTCTCATCAGACCCAATTGGATGCTTTGTTTTCTATTTTTGTTGTTTGAGTTGCCAGTTGAATAAATAAAATAAAAACAAAATAAAATTTAATATTGCGTTTTAATTCCTCAGGTAATGGAGCGTTTTTTCTGTATGCTCTGGGTGCGGCTGTAGTTTACCAATGTTTCAGTTTATCGGCTGAAGCAAACGGTGAGTACTTATATTTATTATTATTATTATTATTATTATTATTTTATTATTATTATTATTATAATGGCACGGTGACTCGCCAATACTTGCCACAATATTGGCACTCACAACTTGAGACTATAAACCTGTGAAAAATTGTGAGTATTCATGAAAATAAATCCATGAAAAAATTATATACACGAAAATCGCACTGAACATGTCAATGCAAAAAAAAAAAAAAAAAAAAAACAAAAAAACAGAGGCGCTGTGAATTATTTTGCTTATTTAAATGATTGTTCTTGGATTACTATTGCAACACGACACATCACTGAAAAGTTCGTGAAAATGCGTATTATCCTATCTTATCCAATTTCAGTGTCTTATGGGGAATTTCAGTGTAATCTTTACGAATTTGTTCTCATGCACCTCCATAAATGCTATTTAATTTAACTCAGAGATTTTGAAATACAATTTTGTGTATTAATTACAAATAGATTATGTTATCATAATGAAAATACAATGTAAAAACAGTGTTTAGAAAGTGAAGGCAAGGTGGTGTTTAGGGGGTTAATGTTTAGCAATTAAACACTTTGTGTTTAGAAATTAAACACATGGTGTTTAGAAATTAAACATTTGGTGTTTAGAAATTAAACAGTTGGTGTTTAGATATTTGACACGTTTAGAGATTAAACGTGTAGAAGCGTTTAATCTCTAAACATGTCAAATATCTAAACACCAACTGTTTGATTTCTAAACACCAAATGTTTAATTTCTAAACACCATGTGTTTAATTTCTAAACACAAAGTGTTTAATTGCTAAACATTAAATACCTAAACACCACCTTGCCTTCACTTTCTAAACACTGTTTTTAGAGTGTAAGGTAGAGTTTAGACTCTCTGTAATGCATAATTACCAAGTTACACACATCATTACTACCCCATCTACCCCTACGGGATGCGGTTAATGTTGGGCGTAACATGGTAACTATACGTTGTACATTGTCCAAACTACCTCGTTTTAATTGTAATATCATTATAAACAATATGAGTCCACTTCCACTGAAATTAAAGCATGTTTAATGTTTGACCCCTGTAGAAGCGAAATTTAACCTTTGACATATAATAACGGTTTTCAGTTTATAACTCCATAGGTATAAGTTGTAGATAGCACAAACTACACATTTTTTAAAATCCATGTGACCATACCAACAATTTAGTATGCATTTCAACAAAATTGATTCACTTTTCAATTTTGACCCTTGAATCTTTTGCGAATCCGCTACCTCGCTTAAGCTACGCCTTTAGAATGGACATCATACTTGTTCGTGTAGGTCATAGTGTTAGGAAGCCTGGTATCAGTGTCTCTTTGTCCCCTTCCCCCAGCTATTTTGGGTGGTCTGGCTCATCCACTAATAGGGTGAATTCCAAAATGAATTTAAAAATTAATTCCCAATAGGAAATAAACGTTCTCAATATTTTATCCATTAAAAAACACATTTTTTACCAAAGAAATCCTTCTCAGGTTAATCCTTTCACATGTGGATATTTTAGATAGAAAACATTGCATAAATAAGAATTTTCACAATTTTTAGAGACACCTGTAATGTGAACCTTTAAAATATATTTTTATTCAATATCGTTGTAGTTTGCACAACTCCGACTTGGTATAACTTAAGCAAAGGAGACACCGTCCAGCTCAACTCTCCGGGATTTCCCGCTTATTATTCTGACGGTCTTGATTGCAAATGGTTCATTACTACCACAAATAAAGAAGAAAGTGCGAGTTTTGCCGTAACATTTCATCACCTTTCCACACTGCGAAGCACTTCAAATAGCGATTGGGTCTTTATTGGACGAGGCAATGAGACTGCAACTTCAAACGAACTTCTGGAATATGATTTATTTGTTACACCTGGGACAATGCTTGTCATATGGGAACCGGTCATATGGATTCGATTTTTGAGTACTCTGTTGTATCGCCATGTTGGATTCAACATCACGGTTGAAAGAATTCAATTGGAAGGTAATACTTTCTCTTGATATTCCCCTCTATTTGATTAATGAACAAACATATTAAAAATTCAAATACTTTTTTTCACGCTATGAAAAAAAAAATAAAAATTGCTTTTTGAACGTGTGCAAATCACTTCGGTTATGTTATGCAAATCACTTCGGTTATGTTATGCGAACGGTGCGACGAAAGAATTGTGAAAGGTAAAATAAAAAGATTCGTAGCAAAAATAAAAATCCTAATAATAACAGGATGACAACTTCGATTATTTTTCTAATTATTTACATTCCAGCGCAATGTGATGAAACTGTAATGTGTAAATCCGGATATGGCTGTAAAAACGATGTATTTGTGTGCACTGGTGGAGATGACTGTAACAAACGCAAAGCAGATATGACGTGTGGTAAGTTAGACTAATAATAAACCAAGTAATAAACTAAACACAAAGCAAAAAGTAATTACCCCTCTAAACAACCACTCCTAATATCCTATAAGTTTGTCAAAGTCATGACTAGTTAATACTATTTCTATTAATATAACTTTTGTGTGAAAATTAGAGGCATGTGTCACTTCACGGCTGACTGAGCACAGATTAAATACAAAAAGAGGCATTTTAAAATTCACAACACGATATCATTACTTCAGTTGACTGACAAACTTAAAAGTTAAGTACTGTTCCGTAATGTAATCTGTGTGTATCCCCAACAGCTCCTTTTGTCTTTGATCTCCGATCAGTCAACCGTGAAGTAACACATAATTTGCACAAAACAGTTACCTAACAATCGTAGAAATATTAGGACTTTGGCAAAGCGCCTACATAAGAAATTAGGAGCGGTTGTTTATAGGAGGACTTACTTTTTGTGTTTTTTAGTTGATCATGATCATGATCATGATCATGATCATGATCATGATCATCATCATCATCATCATGATGATGATGATGATGATGATGATGATGATGATGGTGATCATGATCATGATCATCATCATCATCATCATCATCATCATCATCCTCATCATCATCATCATCCTCATCATCATCATCATCATCATCATCATCATCATCATCATCATCATCCTCATCATCATCATCGGCATCATCGGCATCATCGGCATCATCATCATCGGCATCATCATCATCGGCATCGGCATCATCGGCGTCGGCGTCATCGGCATCGGCATCAGTGTAATAACTAATTTCCTCTTGTCTTAACACCACTTTTTTAAGAATCGTTTGCTTCATGGCTGACTACCTCCCCTTTTTATGTGGTACTTTAGATTAATATTGGCTAATAATAACAGCAGCAGCAAAATAATAACAATTAATTACAAGTTTGTAAATATTACTACAGTATTCTTGTATTATTTTTTTATTATTAATAATACTTTAAATAGCAGTGTAGCAGAATTAGGTTTAGAGTAATAATCGTATTATAGTTTCGTTGATATGAAAGGTAAAACAAGTCTGAGAGCAATCAATAAGGATATAGATGCGTTTTGAGCTTGGATTTGAATGTAGTAAAACTAGAGCTGTTTTTGATGATTTTTGGAAGAGCATTATACAGTTTAGGTGCAGCAATGGAGAAAGTTCTCTCCCCAGCGCGCTTCTTGGCCATTGGTACTTCAAAGTTGATGGTGCTAGCTGAACGTGTAGACATTGCAGTTGGCCATGATCTAATTTTGAGACAAGAGTCAATGTATGGAGGAGAGAGCCCTTGTAGATATTTAAAAACATAGGATACATTTATTATATAAAACCTGAATATAACCTTTTGCGCTATATTTTCCCAGATAAAGTATCTTTAAAATGTAATAATTTACAATGGCTGAATTAAACATGGGTGAATTAAACATAATAAAGTGCTTCACATTTGGGGAAAATTTGAAAGTGGAAACGTTAATCTGAATGAGGCTGTCCGAAGTGGAAAATCTGTATGTTCCCGTAGTGAAATTGCAGTATGTACTGAGGACCAATCCGACGCGTTCATGAGTTGGTAAAGTGAACGTACAATGCAACGTTTCTAATTTTGAAAATATTTACAAGTTTTTTGTATTGATGCTTAATATCTAGTTAGTATTAATAATCCCTGCATCAATAGACCATTTGCACGATCCCCGAAATGCACCTCGTATTGTGCCCATTTCCATCCGGGAACTTGTACTAGAGGTCATGTTTACCAAAAAATTGTGGTTCGTTCGCGTCGCCGAATAGTGCCTAAAATTACAATACAAAGTACCTTTTAACGTGAAGTTAATCTTACAAAAATGTTGAAGAATATCTAAGGAACAAAAACATACGAGGCACTGGTGTTGAAATTCACGACAAAACGTGATATTTTCGATCGTAACTGTGTCCTACTTGTCACCTGACGGACGATTACACAACTATAGTGCAACGTCACAGATAGGTTAAGTTTTCTGGTATTCTCTTTACGCTCTTAACCGAATGTGTTTAGCCGACTTGAGGCTGGTACAAGTTCACGGATGGAAATGGGCACAATACGAGATGCATTTCGGGGATCGTGCAAATGGTCTATTTAACCCTTCTTGCGCACATCCAAGATGGCCGCCAGTCATTGTTGAATTATCTTGAATAAACAGAATGCCCTTAATTTGGGAAATGTCTCATTGCAATAAAGAGAATCATGTATTTAACATTAGGAGTATCTTCACTAGGAGTTTCTTCCATTAGGTATGTGGAAGATATGTAGCGTAGCACGGTAGCACACTTAACTTCATCCCCTGTTTGATCTATAGTTCCCTGTATGAACGACGACTTCTGGTGCATATCTGAGTTCGGATGTGTGGATCAGTCTTTGGTGTGTGACAATGAATTAGATTGCTTGGACGGTTCAGATGAGTATAATTGCTGTAAGTATCAAACTTACTGTCCTTCCATTACAGCAACAGCAAACAACTCTAGTGCGTATTGCAGCTGCGGAAATATCTGGAAAGATAGGGTAGATGGGGAAAAAAGGGAAGTAATTGACCAAATTGTCAAAGGTGGCTAAACAAAATATCTGTGTCGCCTGCAGTCACGGTTTGCAAATGGGGACATACTTTTTTATCGTAATATTTGTAGAAGAAGTAGCTTTTTATGTATTTTGACAAAATGGATCAATGGTCATGAGGTGATCACTAGAGGTCAGTCTTTGTGAACCCCATATAAGTCTTGAGCCAGTTGTTCTTTCTAGCAAGTATGAAGCCAAGAGGCCACTGCATATGTGGGAAATTATCAAATGCCCAAAGCTCACAGCCTATAGAACATGGCCGCAATGGATAAACATAAGATATAGCAGGCGACATAAAAAGTGCCCCAATATTTTTCCCAATACGTGATACATTCCCTAACATTACCTGGATTCCAATCTACGGCACCATCAGCGAACAATATAATGAATGTATTATATATTTCGATATATTTCGATATTTTATATAATTAGAATTATATAATTAATTAAACAAACAATTGTTTTTCTTTCTAGATTTTTGTGGCAGTGATACCATTAACATGACCTTGAATATGAAGACCTTTTTGACATCTCCAAAATACCCTCAATACTACCCAACCAACCAGGATTGTTTATGGCATTACTTTTCTCCCGATAAGGGCAATTTCCTCGTCAACATTTTTTATTCGTACACCGAACCCAATTACGACTTTCTTATGATAGGGATGGGTGAATCTTTTGACATTGGCAGCATGATGTTCAAGCTTAATTCTCGCGATTTTCCCAATACTGTATCGGTGAATGATTCAAATATGTGGTTGCGGTTAACTTCGGATGAGTCCGTCATTTTTCCTGGTTTCTTTCTTAAAGTAGAAAGGACAATGGACATTGGTAATGTATTTTTAACACTTTTATCATGATAATTGTATTTTATGTTAGTAAAATGACTTTAAATTTGCATGAAAATGGTTTTTTTTTGGGGGGGGGGGGGAGAGGCAGAACAAGATTATCAGATTTAATATATTTCAGGTACAAATTTCGATTTTTTTCGAGAGCATGTCTTCATTTTTAGCATAGCATATGCGCATTGTGGGCCACAAAAGTGAGATCATTACTTTACCAAGTTTCAAACGGAGTATCGGTTCGCCTAAGAGTTTTAAGACCTTCTGGCAGTCGTTTAAGAATCTTATCATGTTTGTTTTTGTGTTTGCTGGTATACCAACAAATGCATATAGGTTGATATTTATTATTGTTTAAATGTTTAAGACCTTATCAAGTTATATTGTAAGACATTGTGCATTTTTAGAGATAATGGTTTTGTAACTTTAAGATTTCCAGTATTATAAGCTTTAAAATGATATAATAATTTGTTATGGTTTCTACTCTCTTTGATATCTAAAAAAATGACTTCCGATAATATTTCGTCCACTTTTCTGCTTTTTCTCGACTTAGCCTTTTTTGGCCTTTTTTCTTCTAAGGGCCAATATGTTAGCTAGGACCTTGTAAAACTCAGGTGACGAAATGTCATTATGTTATTTTATCTTATTACATTTGGTTACAAAATTGCTTTTGCTAGAATAGTATTTAAAATTACTGATTTTATTACTGGTATCTTCTTCCGCTTTCTGTATGTAAGTGAAGTGCAGGGACAATGAATATCAGTGTGGAACTGGCTATGGATGTCTTGATCAATCACATGTCTGCAATGGTGATATTGTATGCATTGATGGATCAGATGAAATGGGCTGTGGTAAGAATACGACTTGTCAATAGACGTAACGGAGTAGTGCATATCACAATGAAGAATGCTTTGTGTCATATCTTCCTAAGGGCCTATCATTTTTAGAAAGTAAATGGTGCAAGGAATAAAAAAAAAAGAATTTTAGGAAAAGGCAGTTTTAAAGAAAATCATTTTAAAGGTGAATTTAGTTATTCTAGCACCTTCTGTTTTATTTATGGTTCGCTAGATATCGTTGAGAAAAACTTATTCCCAAAATTTCAGTTGATACCAATCTTGCGATTTGATGTTACGAGTAATGCTTGTATCACAGGTTCCCATAGGCGACTGTACTGTAATTTCTGTCTGTTTACGGACAGAAAATACAAACATGCGAATTTCTTACAGATCCGACCGAATTTGCAAGTAACATTAGGTACACATGTATTACTAAAACTATCGATTCAGATGATATAAAAACTTTTTTGGGTTAAGTCGGGGAACGACGCTGTGGATCTCGAAATGCCTCTTTAAATATGGCGACATTTCGTCATTTTCAATGTTTGCATTTATTCTTTTTTTTACACCTTGAGGGAAGTCGCTAGTGGGTTCACATTTTGAATATTTTATACTAGATCGGAATATGAAGAAATCTGTACGTATTAGCACCTCAAGTCACCTCTCATACTACCACCACCATTTATTCCTAGTGTGATTGAATATCTCATATAATATCTTTTATAGGCCCTACATTGCCGTTTAGAAAGAGCAATGTTTGTGCCATTAGAAAGATAATGGCACAAAACACGTACGATATCATGAATGAAACATTGTCGGCGTTTATTTGGTTAATGATCTTTAACAAGTATTTCTGAGTTCCAAATGTACGATAGGTCAGATATTACATTCACACACCTTTATTTTTGGGGTGGGGATGTTTTTTTTTTGCATTAGATTTCTGCGGAGTGAGTCATTACAATTTATCTGTCGGCAGCGAACTTATATCCCAGTCTAAGCCAGGCAACGGATACAATTACGCCGACAATTTAGACTGCAAATGGTTTATAACTGCTATTGACGCCGAATTTATAGTTGTTGAATTCGTATTCTTTCGAGTTCAAACAAGGAGAGATTATTTTTCTATGGGTTTTGGACACAACGTTACAAAGGCTTCTGAGGTTCTTGTTTTGAGCGGTTCAAGATCGCCATCTTCGGTGACGGTTGATAAGTCTACAGTTTGGTTGAGGTTTACCAGCGATTATCGAACTGGATGGAGAGGATATCAAGCTATTGTTACCGCAAGTAAAAATTACGGTAAGTTTGATGCAGAAAATAGAGCGTTTGTTGGTCATAACTCACATCCTTGCATGCTAACCTAATGTGGGCACTGACAGACTTGTAGTATGAATACTTTTCCTGAGTACGAGTATGAGTACGAGTACTTGACCCTGAGTATGAGTACGGGTATGAGTATTCGGTCCTGAGTACGAGTATGAGTATAGCAAAATATAAAATCACGAGTACGAGTATGAGTACGAGTACTTATGCCTGAGTACGAGTACGAGTACCCAGACCTGAGTACGAGTATGAGTACGAGTACACAAATTGTACTCGTACTCGAGTACGAGTACAAGTATTCGTACTCGAGTACTACAAGTCTGGGCACTGGCAACTTAGAATTAAAAATGTAATAATGGAGTGCGGTTGAAAGCGGAATATATCGCTCTAGTCTAGATTAAATATTAGTCGTAGGATTCGTATTTTCGTGGCGAGGACAATATTTCAAGGTATCAACCTAAAAAGTCGTCCTTATTTATTATTATTATATGATGATGATGATGATTATCATCATCATCATCATCATCATCATCATCATCATCATCATCATCATTATCAGCTTAGAATTTCACCTTTGTTATGCATAAAATTCGAAGTTGGGGTTAAATTCTGTGTCGCTCTAACATTACCTCTGTTATACAGTTTTATGGCAATAATGCGCCGTTATTCCGTTAATTAACAATAAAGAATATGAATATTAATTTATGCAAATTGATGCACATTTCGATATTGTGTACGACGGGTGCTATAGACAGTTCGTTGTATGATTCATAGTTTCATTAATAAATTTCCACTTAAAGGGGGATGACCCGCTTTAAGTATATAACCTTTTCATCTTGAAATAGTTCCATCGCCCCAAAACCCCGTCTGTAAAGTTTCTCGCCGATGTTTTGAGAGCGAAAAATGTGATTTTGTGAGCCCCATAAAGTACTCTGTAAAATTAATATTGGTCGACCAAAATGGAGTACATTTTCCAATCCAGACATGTTTTAGCCTTACGATTTCACAGGGTAAATGATTGTACCACTTCCGGAAAAATCTCGGGTTCTGGGAACGAGGCTATTAGGGATCGGGCCATGGCCCTTTAACGTGTCTTTTAAACACCCCTTTAGCCTCCAAACAATCGAAACGCGTAAGCTACACAGCGAAAACACGACTACCTGCTTCAAAGACTAGCAGATTGCATAGATCATTGGTCATTTGTTGTGGTTGTTGATGTTAAGCTTTGGTCGTGTTTCTAATTTTAAAGTTATATAGTGTCACTTTGATCGACCGCTCCAAGAAAATTAAATGAATTCATGGTTAACTCGTATAAGGCGAGCCTTCAACACAATAAGTGTTTGATTGGTTTTTTCTACGGTTGCATGAAGTTTGGTGCAAACATGCACCACACGTGCACACATATTCACACCCTACACATTAATGCTTTTTGAATTAGTTTTTCCTTTCATTGCATTTATATTGAAAAAACCTACAACAACCATGGAGTTACCACTTTATTCCGTAAAAGAGTCTTTAGTCTAACTCATGAATATCTTACATCAAGGACACACCAGTAAACTTGCCGTTACTTTGTACAGTTTGTGTTAACATGATTTGCCATTGATTTCCCTCTGTTAAGTATTTTGTGAAGAAGAGGAATTCCTCTGCCATTCTGGTTATGGGTGCTTACCTTCATCCTTATTGTGTGACAATAATCCTCAATGTCTGCATGGATCCGATGAAGTTGGATGTGGTGAGTTAATCTATAATTGCAAATTGGAAATTACATATGTGACCCACTTTTACAAACCCAGCAACAAGTTGCAGTGACAAACACCCCTTTTTTGCAATAAAGGTTGTTGTGAATACAGGTTAATCACATAAGAAATCAATCAGTCTTAAGATCTTATTTGTTATGCCTCACTATTTAAATTCACCCAACCAAAGTGGGCAGACAACTGTCTACATAAAGCACATGCCACTATTACCATTCCAGTCTTTTGTTGACGTCAAGTAAAGAATACCTCCACAGATGCATGCGTGATACAGCATATTTGTCAGACATAAAATCCACCACTTGCCTAGTGGGATTAGTTCTATATAAAGGCAACTAAGTCATATCTTTGTTTTTAAATTGTTAAAGATGAATAACTGGGGATTTGGAAATATTCTGACTGGCTCTGGTCCAATGAGACTTAAGTTGCTGGGTTTGTATGGTGGTCACATATGTGATATAGCGTTCTGATCAAGGGGGAAACCATTCAAAACCATCGTCCGTGCTGGCGCGACATTTTGAATATTGCAACGGACTAATTATTAGTTTGGGTGCTTGTATACACCCATAATGTCAATTCGATACAAACAATGCCCGCCAAATAATCAGTTTGTCGGATTGGGTGCTATTGGTTGTTTAATGTTTGTCCTACTCATGGACACACAACGAATGAACTGACACAATCGTCGTCTTATTTAAATAAACCCCCTCAATGAATACACATCTTTTCACCTAAGCGCGCATTGCATTATGAGAAAAAAAAAAAAAAAAAAAGAGTATCTGAGCACAATGATAATGGTAAACTATTATTACACCTGGCCACCTCTAACACATACATTAATTTGTATCACTACCGAGTAGTGTATATGACAAGCGGCACCCCACAGTATGTGGAAAAAGCGGAGGCAGCCATTGCTTCTATTGTTGGTAATCTAGGTTTTCTTTGTGGTCGGCAACCAAAAAATCGAGACGGGGAATTTTCCCCCCATTGTGACCAACAGTGACACCCAGGTTTCATATTATATAAGAGCAGAGACGGAAAATAATTATCGTGAAAGCACACCGAGCTACAGGCCAATTTAAAGCAAATATTAGCACATTTTTTGAAAGGAGGCCCCCCAATTTTTCAAAACAATGGATTTTTACACGGTTTTGCATTGCACTGAGCTGTAATTATACCTGTGAATGGGTTAAGCTCGAAAATCTGTGTGTCACAAACGAAAGAATTTGTATTATTATCGGGGATCCCCGATAATAATCAAAGGCTGCGTGGTTGAAAGGGCCTTCCAATGTGAATAGCCTTGGGAAATAGCGCCATGTTACGTGTCTACGCTCATCCATTAGTTGTTTATTGTTCAGGCAAGTCAAGTTAGAGGTTATCCTTCTAGAGGTGGCAAGGTGGCACTATTTCATTCAGGACGGACATAAACTAGCATTTCCAGCTCTGCCCTTGAAGTCAATCGGATCCCAATTCTATTACAAAATCGCTTAGTTTATTATTAATAAGCATTCTTAGCATTCTCGTTCGCAGGTATA
Source organism: Ophioderma brevispina (assembly GCA_023653785.1). Taxonomy (NCBI): domain Eukaryota; kingdom Metazoa; phylum Echinodermata; class Ophiuroidea; order Amphilepidida; family Ophiodermatidae; genus Ophioderma; species Ophioderma brevispina. Next base: position 60,292 of record JAMKCH010007650.1, on the reverse strand, counting down.
GTTCCTAGACAATTACCAATGTACCTGTGCCAAAATATCAAACTTTTGAAAATTGGGGGGCGCTTTCAAAAATATGCTAATATTTGCTGAACTGGTGCATTCGTTCCGTCGGTGTACATTTAGCTAAAAGCCTTTTCCGGGGTGTTATGCAGCACGAATGACAAATACCAGGACAAGTTAAACAGCTGTACTATTGCATTATCATGCCAGTACACCAATATGTTGTAAGAAGTATGTCAATTCCCCCTTACATTTTCGAGGCTACACCAAAAAAATCTGGGTCAATTCTGAATTTGTTTTCGGTAAAATTTTCCGCTCCAAAATATTTCTACGCCACTGGGCTGGCTTTAAAAATTTCAACAACCGGTTGAATGAAGGTCAAATGGCAGAGTTACAACTGTTTTTCATTTTATATAAAAACAATAGGAAAATAGAAACCAGTTCCAACGAGAAACAACCATGCAGAACCAGCTAGCAATCGGTGTTTTTAGCTTGAAAACCACCCTTATACTAAACAAATATTGACGGTCATGAGGGAAATGGTACAACATACCCGAGGTGACTGGAGACGTGGGCCTACTATTTTTCCCGAGACCAAAGGTAGACGACGAGTTTCAAGTACGATAGGAAACGCGTCAATCACAATACAGTGCAGTCAATAATAGTTTTATATAAAAATCTAGAAATATTTCTCCCGCACTAACCATTATAAATAAAGAAACAGAAGATACGAACCGACGATATATCTGCCGATGCGTGCAGTCGTAGGACGGAAATAGTTCAGGATATCGATGATATGCTGACCGCAGGGAAAAGTTCTTCTAAAAAGTTATTATTTCTTCTGGCGTGTGACGCCATTCATCACAAGGGAATGATAACTTGTTTAGCAACCTTTCCCGGCGAGAAATAGTAGGAATAACTTTATGGCATGTGTTTTAGTATCACCAATCAAATGATAGGAATATGTTATGCGTTATATGGAAATATTAGGTCTCTTCATTCAATTCGCAAGGACAAGGCGAATAGGCCGATATTCCTAAATAAACATTCTCCTCTTTGGCTGTTATAAGAAATTTAACCGAACGAACGGGATTTCATTTTTCTGTTTCAATATATGCAGTGTTTACAAGCAGATTAATTTGACATTGGCCGATTGCCGTAAATATAACATCACCGAATTACCCTCAGCCCTACCCAACAAGTATTGAATTGCAAGTGGATTATTTCAAACTGTCGAAGCTTTGAAACGATATGTTCGTCAAGTTCTTAGATCTGTCAATTAAGTTCGATATTGAATTTCTAAAATGGATTTGGAAATGCTATTAACACTTCATTGAGTGTTTTAAAACTGACAGGAACAGAATCGCCTAGTTCACTGATAGTGAAAAGTTCTTCCGTTTGGAATAAACTTCGAAAGCGTTTCGATATTACTTCGCTTTCCAGGGTTTAGGATGGGAAATTGAGCTAAAGCCATCAAATGGTAAACCACTATTTTTCTCACGTAAGAAATGGGGCTTGGACTGTTGCCATCATCATTGATAATGTGTATGACATACATTCAAACGTGATCGTAAAAAGGAAGTTAAATAAATAATAATAACAAATTAAGACCCGGTAACCTGTAGAACCCGCGGAGTTACCTAATATATGACCAACAAAATGGCAAGCACAAAAGAGGGTCTAAAACTACTGAAACAGTTTGTTGTGGGGGTCACATTGTATAATTTCCCGGTTATTTTACCAGTCAAGGGAAAGATACATTGTCATACCATTATCTTGTTGGTGTATTTAAATAATACTTTGAGCCTTTTGGTTATCCGACAAAATGAAAGGTGGCAATGTGGCACGATACAATAATCGTGCTTCACCTTTCTGTTAGAGATTGATTTTGAATTGAAACGGTAACATTAGTTTCTTTAAAAAAGCTATAGGGGCACTTTCATTTTCATGATAATAACATTTTAAAGAATCAAATTTTACTTGCCTTTTTAACAGGAGCTTGTTTGTTTCTTTGACATTTAAGGAACGTGTGAAGTTGATGAATTCACTTGCCCTGAGAAGTCAGCCTTGATTTGTCTGTTTGGTCACCAAAAATGTGATGGAACACCAATATGTCCTGAACATCTCGATGAAAGAAATTGTGGTAATTACCAAGTTTTTTTACCTTTACATCATGATACCATTGTGTTAGAAACACAATACAACTATACAATTAGAAAATTTTACAATTCATTCAATATAACTCGTATTTTGTTTGCATGTATGTTTAAAAGACGTGTCTGCAGATTCAATAACTAGTTCAAAATATTCAAATGTGTTTTATATCATTTTAGGCGAATGTGGAATCCGTGTAATCTACGTGCGGGTGGATAACTTCATAGCAAATTTGACTTCCCCCGGATTCCCATATGCTTACAGAAATGATCTTATTTGCGTATGGTCTATCATTGGACGCGAAAATCGATATTTGAAACTCAAATTTATTAAATTTCAACTGGAGAATGAATACGACTTTCTTACCATCGGATATGGACAAGATTTTGCAGCTGGTGCTTCCAACATTGCTAAACTAACTGGAGAGATAAAGCTGCGTGTCATGACATCAGAAGAAAAGGAAACCTGGATACAAATATCAACTGATAGGACTGGAACTGGTGCAGGATTCCATATTGAAATCAATTTGATAGCTACTAAAGCAGGTTTGTACCGGTGTAAAGAAACAGAGTGTCCCTATGAGAGAGTGTCCTAACTACCATGTCAACATGTACAGAATAAACCGTGACCTTGTAGACGATGCTATTTGGGTACAGTGCTGAAACAAATGATCCATACGCACGGTTTCGAATAGGCCTACAAAAATAATAGCCAAGTCGAAGACAGCATTCAACCTGTACTTTATGAAAGAGAATTGTCATAGAATTACTTGTGGGCTTAAAAATTTGGAGAAAAAAATTGGCCATGCTATCGAAATGCAACAAATTAGCGAATTAATTAACATTTAGGTGAAAATCCACGATGGCGGCCGTGGAGCGTATTGTTTTTGAGGTGCTTACACAAATAGTCATGGAAGAAAATTAAGTGGAAGACAAGCCATTGACGTGTTTTATATGAAAGATAATTGGATGGGATGAATTTAAGAAATTGAAGGAAAAAATCCTCCTTGCTTTCGAAATCCACAACATCTCGGACAGTTTTTCAAAAAACCAAAATGTCGGATGTGTAATAAATAATCAGGGCCATACCCTGTGACAGCACTCAATGGAGAACACAACAGCTAGATGGGCGTTGGGACACTCAGTCACACGGACACTGTATTCAAGATACCGGTAAGATATACTGCCATGAATAATAATGGTAATGACAATAACGGTGCAAGATTATTATTTATATATAAACCTAATAAAATCCTAAAAAATAGTGGATACCAAGTATGACATTGATTTTATTTAATTTTTAACATAGGAATCTGTAGTACAGATGATTTTGACTGTGGTGAAGGTTTCTGCACGAACCCATCTGCAGAATGTGATGGGTTTAATGACTGTGTAGTTAACAATGCTGATGAAGTACAGTGTGGTATGTCATGATGGTTTCGTTTGATGCAAAGCACACACACACACTCGCGCGCACACAAACACGCACACGCACATAAAATATGTACACACACACAACCCACAAAACCGTACGCAATGTACGCCTGTTATGTATGTCTATGTTATGTATGTCTATTGATTTGATCATGAGAAACTCTAGTAGTCAGAAGGTTGTCTGTGATTGAATTGACATTTAAACTGCAACAATGTACCGGTGTGAGAAATCAGACTGTGTGTCCCTCGTATTAGAGTGTCCAGCGGCGCCGGAAGTATCACAATTTAGAGGAAGAGCGGGCACCTATATATATTTTACACGTGTTTCATTGGTACTTCAGAAATTTTAGGGAGATACGGGAGGGGGGGGGGGTTGCAGTATTTATACTGTAGTGTACTAAATACATGGTACTTAGGGATAAAAAGTGTTCAAGAAGGATCACAATACATTTCATGATCCTGATAAAACTTCATTAAGTACTTGCGTTGTGTTGGGGCTAAAATGAGTTTAAAAGTCAGGGTCTTTATGTGATAAGAATAGGATTTTTGTGGGATCACATGACCTTATTGAGTGAAAATCCCAAGCCTGGTGACCTGACGTCACACGTAACAATCTGAGTTATTGCTGACTATAATTGCTACCCTTACATAGTATGTACAAGCAATACGTTAATAAATAAATACAACATTACCGCTGGTGATATAAACAATGTACCGCAATTAAAAATATGGACAGTTAAATAATTCTACATATTCTTAACAAAGCTTCTGTAAGATGTCCGGATCATATCTCTGTGACGACTATGAGGGTATCACTTCCAGATCCTGTATAAGACTGCAGCAGCAATGTGACGGTAGCAGAGACTGTCCAGCAGGTGATGATGAAATTGACTGTGGTGAGTCAATACGAATGAATATCTAAGCCAAAGATACCAGCTAATGCATTTCAATCATATAATTTTATAACCTGTAACCTCCCGGATGGGAGCAAAACCTATACAGTAGCATGCTCAATGAAGAAAAAAATGCTATTAAAACTTGATTGCATGTATAAGGTAGCTCAATCAGGTAAGCGCTCGACTCCAGTGTATGCTCATCCATGCGTATAGGCGTGCGTTCGAGTCCTGTGAGATTCAGCTATCTTGTAATTTCCCTGGACAAGGAATTAACCGCTTGGTTGTCCCGATTACCCATGCGATATTTGGAAGCTGATCCCGGCTGCGATGGTTATCTCGATGTATGTTTGCTGATAAGGGAAAGCGCTGATCCCGATTTGATGGGCATCCCTTGAAATAATGCTAAATGGTTTATGGTATGGTTGGGCCACAGTGATCAGCGACCATTTGTGAAAGCGCTTAGAGGCCAATAGCATAAGGCGCTATATAAATCTCTGCTCTTATTATCAATATGTATATTTTCTTTTTCCAGATAAAAGACGATGTCCGACTGGTTGTAACTGCGCATATACCCCATCGACTAATGGAACGAGCACTTTTAATATGAAGTGCGCTGGTGATTGGTCATTAGTTATCAGTAACGCTCCCAAAATTACAGAAACATTGTAAGTTGAGAAAATACATTCCTTTCTGTTTAGAAGCTGTAGTTGTATTATTCCTCGGAAATTATTGTTAGATGTGTTTTAGTTAACTTTGTAAAACACTTTCTGTCAAAACGATCACCGCAAAAAGGGAGGTGCGCCATTTTTCTTCTTAGATATAGGAGCATTTCCCCCCAAACACAAGGCAGGGGCGCGATCCTCGATTTTTAAAAAGTGGCAAAAAATGCTATTTAGGGATTTAAGGGTTATAAGAAGGTAACTCTGGAGGGTTTACAGGAAAGGTACGGAACTGTGTATGTGTATTTTCTTTTGTTACAGTTGTGCAACATAAGCCATTGGAATTGAATAACTTCGGATCATTATATTACAAAAATATTTGATTTACATACAAATAAACAGTTTGGGCTTTCTCATTTCAGGCGAGGGTTAACACATGAAAAAGCAATATAAATTACCAAACCTCAGTTTTGATCAAATTTGAGGGCGCCCTATGTGTAAAATGTTTAACGAAAAGAGATGTTATCTCTTGCTATTAAATGTCTAGAATAACACTTGTACAAGGTAGCTGTCTCAACTCTTTGCATCCGACAGGCGAGTATACTCGCTCAAAGATGAATTTGGTCAATCTGTGTCTTTTCTTGTTATACTCGTTTCCAAATTATTTATTTTCATGAGCAAATGCAGAATCAGCGTGAAAGATGCATTTAAACGAGTCCAAAGAAGACATAGCCTTTGTTGTTCATTTTTAGATGACATCCCAAGTGACCTACAAATATTTGGAAAGCCATCTCAAATGCCACTACTGACGTATGCGTTATAACTTATACAGAATTGCCCAGCGTGCAAAATTAACACTCAGGGCAAAGGCATTTTGTTAAAAACTAAAGTAAGCACGAGTCTTTGTTTGGTATGCTCTTAAAGCCGAACAAAAAACCTTTTATTTGCTGTTTATTTCAGTCCAATCCGATATGTAGAATAGATGCTTCATATGCATTGGCTACAAATTTGTAAGTTAGTGATTGACTATTGAACCTACTGAAGAGTGAAGACATTGGCAAATCCCTGTGAACTTCATCTTGTTCAATAAAATGTGAGCATTGTCTTAATGATCAGCAATACTCTGGTGTCCGTTTTTTCAAAAAATGATCAGTTCATTATCTCAGCAGACATGGTGGATAAGGAATAACCTTATCAATTCTCTAAATTACACTGAAAGCTGAAGCCAAACCAAAGCAAACCAAAGCTATAAACAAACACACGCTTCTTTATTGAATTCCTATGATTCTGTAGACAGATTAAAAAACAACTGGCCTACGTAGACAAGGGAAGCAGTAGGAATTGGTAATATAGGCTTAACAGACCTAAATGTTTATTGTTAACTTTTTCTGTGCAGAGAAATATCGGGAGGTAATGTTGCAAAGATGCACCCAGGAATATTCAAAGGTTTACAAGGTCTCAAAGTTCTGTAAGTTTTTAGTGACTGAAGATGTTAGGAGTATTACCTAATTGTTCTATTCATTGCAGGCCAATATTATACTAACAATGTGCTTTAAAATTAATTAAGCTAAGTTAACTTTAATCAAATCCTTTGTGAAGACTTGCGAATAGTAATTTTGAAATCACCAATTTGATGATTTTGAAAAGCCAACTCATCGTAAGAGTATTGACATTTTACAGTTCTTTGGCTAACAACAACTTAACACATATTGAACGAAGAGCCTTTGATGGACTAGTAAGCTTGATATGGTTGTGAGTATATGAGACTTTGTTTTATGATTCTTTGTTTGTTTTAAGGTATAAAACAAACATTCGTACGGTAGTATTAAGAAAAATGCTTCAACAAGGAGTGCTTTTATAATTCTATATAATTGTGTGTATAGTTAAATAGCAACTATTCCTTACTACATAATTCAGTGAAAGGGTCTATGAACAAGTCCAATTTACTATTTAAGAACAGAAATAGCTAAAGCATACAAAAGATGAATGGCATACAACTTTTCCTATAAACAGGGACCTATCTGACAATGACATTGGCTCAATTGGAGGACAAACGTTTGAGGAACTTGAACATTTGACAAAGTTGTAAGTGCTTTAATAAATATTTAAATGATTGTATTCCACAACTTCAGTTATATAAATCGGTTTTCTGGCTAACATGAAACGAACCATAAATATTTTTATGTTAAGCAATGGCTTTCTTGTTATACATTGACACTGACAAGAACTTCTATGTTTGCAGATTTCTTTATTCAGTACCAGTAAAACGTCTAGAAACAGATGCTTTCAAAGGGCTTGGGCAGCTGGATACCCTGTAAGTTTTTTTTATGTAAATAACTTGCGCCAGCGTTTAAAATTAAAAATTCATTCCAATAATTGTTATTTATTGCTGAAGTGACGGTACAGTTGCTGATCATCATCATTATCATCATCATCATCATCATCATCGTCATCATCATCATCGTCATCATCGTCATCGTCGTCGTCGTCTTCGTCACCGTTATTTTATCATCAACAACTTTATTATTTCTGTCGTTATATTACAGTGTTCTAATTCGTGGCGACATCAAATACAACTTGGAAGTGGAAAGAAATGCCTTCCGTGGATTACAAAATCTAAAAGTATTGTATGTATATTTTTAATTATATCATAAATGATAATTATCTATTATACCCTATATTATCAAACTATGGAGTTACTAAATATACTATAGGATCCAATGAACAAGTGTATGGCACTTGTAACATTAAGTCATACTTCAAATTAAAAATGGAAGCGAAATCCAATAATTTTAAAATATGCCCTATAACAGCAAATACCTGCGACAAAAATAGACGTGAAGTACCTAGGTTATGTTGTTAGACACAATAAATGTATTTCTGATACTTTTAAAATTGTAACATGACGCCATTCAATATGGCAGCCAAAAACGTGAACATCTTCAAAATACTTGACACGAATGTATAAGTATTGCAACCTTCAAATCAAATCAATGTGTCAATGACATTAGAAATGTACCTTTTATCCTAACCAATGTACAACATACATTTCGATTTGTTTTAAATACGCCAAAATCGAAATAAAACTAATATGGTGCAAAGTTGTCAAAATACGATAGGAATTACATTGTTCACATATATTGCACTCAATTTATAATTGACCCATTTTTATATATCGGGATTACCTGGTATCACTTGGTTAAGATCATAGGTACATTTCTAATTGTTTCATTGACACAATAATTTATACTTGAAGGTAACATTTAGAAATTTGTTTCAAGTATTTTTGAAGATATTCACGTTTTTGGCTGCCATATTGATTGACGTCATACTACAACTTTAAAAGTATGAGAAATACATTTATTGTGTCTAACAACATAACCTAGGTACTTCACGTCTATTTTTGTCGCAGGTATTTGATGTTATAGGGGATATTTTAAAATTATTGGATTTCGCTTCCATTTTGAATTTGAAGTATGACTTAATGTTACAAGTGCCATACACTTGTCCATTGGATCCTATAGTATATCTAGTAACTCCATAGTTTGATAATATAGGGTTGAATAGATAATTATCATTTATGGCGACGCCATCTTGGATTTCTCAAAATGTTCAAGGATGCCCAGGTGGCACCTGGCAGATTCTTATTCGACACACCCAAATCTATTATTTTCAGCAAAAAAATTGTGTCCATACTCAATTTTACGGTCAGGCCATAACTTGGACCATATCTCCCCGACTAGGTGTAAATATTTTCGAAGAGTATTTTATCTTTTTAAAAGATAAACCTTATACCTTTACCCATATTCATCACTGTATAAATGACTATTACATTGTGTGTTTGTGGTGTTCAAGTGTAGATGAGTTTTCGTTTGTTCATCAAGTAATCATTTTGGAGGGAAAAGTGTTTAATGGTAATGAAATAAATCTAAAGGCTATCACAGTGCGAGTGAACAATTAGTTGGGTTTTCTCTCAAAGCTTAATGGAAATCTTCAGTTTATGTCAATACTTTACATAAATTTTCATTTCTTTGCACACAGATACAATGACGACCACCGCCTTTGTTGCTATATTGAAAACCTGGCATCCTGCGTCCCTCTAGAACCACAACCACCATTATTTAACTGTGGTAGTCTGATGCAGAATTCAGTCCTTAGGGTATCCATGTGGGTATTAGGGATAAGTGGCCTATTGGGCAATATGTTCTCTGTAATATGGCGATTAAAGGAACGAAAGCGAAACGCAACCCAAGCAGTTCAATCTTTCCTAATTGGTAATTTAGCTTTGGCTGATTTTATTATGGGAATGTACATGATAATTCTAGCATCTGCGGATCTGTACTTCGGAGACGATTACTTTCATCATTCAGATGAGTGGCGATCTGGTCCAATATGCAGGTTTGCTGGTTTTCTATCGCTTCTATCTAGTGAAGCATCGGTGTTTTTTCCTCACGCTCATAAGTTATGAACGATTTCTAGGCGCTGTGTTTCCATTTAGTGGGATACGTCTAACGGCAGGGTCTGCCAAGATGGCTGCAGCCTCGCTTTGGTTGCTTACCGTTACTTTGAGCATTGTGCCTATTATTTATGCTGGTCCTGACTCGGACATTTATGACTTATCTGATGTGTGTATTGGTCTGCCCTTGATTACAAGGCCATCAAGTTTTGAATTTCAGGCAAGCGATATCGGAAATGAGTTGACTTTGACCTTCCCGTCGAGCAGGACTCTAAACCAGCCTGGTATTATTCGATTGGTCTCTTCCTAGGAGTCAACCTATTCTGCTTCGTGACCATTTTGATGTGTTATGTTGCTATTTTTGTGACTCTCAAACGATCTGTGAGCAAGGTTGGGCGCACTGTAGCAAGCCAAGAAGAATTTAAGATAGCAGTGAAAATGTCGGTGATCGTTGGGACGGACTTTCTTTGTTGGATTCCGGTGATCATGATGGGAATCCTATCTCAAACTGAAACCGTGGTTATCCCTCTTCAGGCGTACACTTGGTCTGTCGTGTTTATCCTACCAATCAATTCTTCTTTAAATCCCTATTTATATACTATCGCTTCTCTAATCGGTGACTGGAGAAATAGACGGGACAAGAAGGAACAGAAAAACAAACATTTCGGAAGTATCAACACAAAGGAAAGTTGCGCCTCAGTAAGCGCAAATTCGTTGACGACTCACAAAACATAGATTCAACTAAAATATAAAATTTTCAGATTTGCAACGAGATCCATATTCTACTTTCCAGGATTTTGCTATCGTCATTCCATCCAAAGAAAAAACGCAGGCGAAGGTACATAAAAAAGACAAAATCCTTCACGAACAATTTGAGGGACTTAAAGTCGGAAGGTATTGGCCTGTATTTCAAAAACTTGTTTTTTTTTTCTTTTAAAAAGGAGCATTTCGTGATCCACGGCCTCGTCCCCCGATTTACCTCAAGAAATTGAGATTTTTATATCATCTGAAAGGTTGACCCATGTATAGAATGTGTGCCAAATTTGATCTACTCTAGAAGAATTTCGTAATTTTGTATTTTCTGTCCGTAAACGGACAGAAATTACAACACGGTGGCCTATGGGGCAGCACGATGCAACTAATTCGCCCATAACATCAAAACGCAACATCAGAATCCACTGAAATTTTGGAAATAACCCTTTCTGAGAATATCTAATGAATCATAAACAAACATGTGCTAGAATCAGGAAATGCACCTTTAACTAAGAGCAATTTTAGTTTAAAATCGCTGTAATTTAAAATAGCGTTTAAGTAAAATGCGTAGAAATATTTTAAATCACTAATTTAGTAAATAGTAAAGCAGAACGTTAACTTGTGCACAAAATATCTTGGTGCATATTATTCGTCCAATAGTAGTAAATATGGAATAAAAAGTGAATCAAATAATGGAACTTACATATTGTAACTTTGCTACGTTACGTCCAGCACCGCTGGTCTTCATCAGGCAACGGGACCAGTTGCTTGATGAAGTCCAGCGGTGCCGGTGGTAACGATCAAAGTTATAATGTGTAAGTTCCAGTATTTTATTCATTTTTATTCCATATTGTGCACAGAATGTCCGATTTATTTTAATGGTTGACTACTCAATAGGCATTTTAATGCTTTTCGTACGTTTACGGCGTTACATTAACTGTAAGCGAAATTAACATACCAATGTTAAGTTACGTAAGCCTTAGTATTTCCATGGACGTAGGTATTTCACAACCTGCTCTGTTCAGTTGCAATAGTAAAATAAGACTTCAACTGAGCGGAATATCGGGGAAGTATAGGTCTACTCCTGTCATAGAGCGAACTGTATAAAAGAGGGAGGTGATTACAACAAAAGCAAAGAAAACACAGGAAGGTGTGAAGAAGAAATAAAAGGTGTAAACTAGATCAAACACATAGATAAATGATGCGTAGGCTAGCTCTGTATCTAGTGTAAATTAAGACGCGTAAATTGCGTTTAAATTTAAACACCTTTCAGGAATTGCGTTTAATAAAACGAAATTTCCTAATATTTGTAAACAAATGATGTCCGACGGAATTCATTTTAGCTCTCAAAAATCTGAAACAATATATAAATTATGTGAACATGTTGGAAGTCACATTAAATCTATATACTTGCTATGGGTTAACAATGCCTAAACCGTTCACTGCCTATACAAGAGTGCATAAGAAATTGGGTGAGGTCAATTGAAAAGTGTACTGCAGTCTTTTGTACCAGAGATGATATATATGTTTGATTGACTGCACATCCTATTAAATTTAAAAATAACATTCATCTCTAAGATATCGGCTCTGGAGAGCCTTAGACTGCCATACAGAAACTCCTTGGCATCTTATGGGCGAAGTTCAATAGCTCAGTAAGGCAATTAGTCTAGGAGAATCTGGTGTAAAATACCCCTTCCAACACGCACCATACGAGCGTGGAAGGTGTAGGCCAACAACCAGCATTTATGCTGTAAGCCCCAAAAGACAGCTCCCAGTCCCCAGAAATTCCAGAGCTCCGGACCAAGAAGGTGGCCAGTTGAGGCAAGGAACGGGGGTGGGGGTGCTAGTAATCCTGTGTATATACAGGCAATCACTGGGATCTGAAAGTTGCAACCTACAATGTGAGATCCCTAATTGACTTCGTTGTCAGCAACAACCTCAAATATGAACACCTGCTTTAAGAAGTGAATATCGAGGAAATGCACTTGGAGAAGCCCAGATGGCCAAACAAAGAATGAGATTGACTATATCCTGAATAACAAGCCAAATATTATCCAACACGTTACTCTAATCAACAAAGTGAACACCGGCAGTGTTCATGTGTAAGGTGAAGGTAGATACAAGGCTGGAAAGAATGAAGCTAAAGGCAGTAAAACACACAAAGGACGATGCGGACAATCTTGCAGTCAGGAAGCAGGAAGTTTAATTCGATCTTCAAAATGGCATCCAGGGATTTGAAGTGGAAGAGTTCCGATCTTGATGAGTGGAATGACAAATTTATTGACATTGACCGTGAGAGTTCTCTCAAACAGTCAAGGAAAGGTGGAGACGCGAGAGTTCAAACGCGTAGACCGTACTAAATTACTGAGACGAGGTATCAGAAAGCACACACACACGCACACACACGCACGCACGCATACACACACATACACACACACACACACACATACACACAGTCCTGTTGCATGAGGTAAAGTGAGAGATGCATTATTTTCCCATAGTCGCAGCCGAGATGCTGTTCACCATGTAGCGTCAAATGTCCCTGTTTGTCATTAAGTTGGGGATGTCTGATGGATCCTGCTGGATGTCTCTAGCAATCACATCAATGTAGTTAAAGGGGCGACGACCCCTGTTTTGGCATGGTAATTTCCAACATGTGACGTCTGAGACTACTTGATCAATCGCACGATGACAGTGACCGGCAAATCGTGCACGGCGTTTGACAACAGAAGATGAAATTGGAGGGATATCTCCATATATCTGTGCTTTGGTCTTGTGCTCACGCCAGGATATGTTTTGTACTCGCATAAGAAGCTTGGTGTAGGTGCCATCCAGTCTGTCCTGTAGCTCTTTCTTCATGGTCCAGGTCTCAGATCCATATAACAAGATACTCTCTACACAGGCTCTAAAGAATTTCAGCTTGGTTGAATTGGAGATACCAGATTGCCATAAGTAGTGTAATTTATTGCAGGCATTCCAAGCTTGTCCTTTGGGTTGAATTGGAGATACCAGATTGCCATAAGTAGTGTAGTTTATTGCAGGCATTCCAAGCTTGTCCTTTGCGTGACAGGAAGTCTTTCTTGCTGTCGGCAGCATAGGACCCTAGATATTTGAAGTCCTTGACCTCTTTGAGTTGGCTACCATCTGTTGTGCAGATAGGTTCATGATCATCTTCCTCATTGACAGTCATATATTCAGTCTTCTTGGCATTTAGATGTTGGCCGACCTTGTCTGCAGCATTCTCAAGTGATGTTAGTAGATCTTGTGCACCACATAACAGATCAGCTGTTAGAGCTAGATCATCTGCGTAGTCAAGGTCTGTGAGATGCTGACTTTGGTGACGTCTAGAACGATTGGGTTTGATGGTGAGTCCTTTGTCGTTCATGATGTCAAGACTCTGTCTGAGGATGTAATCAACCACGACTACAAAGAGATAGGGAGCAAGAGTATCTCCTTGGAGGATTCCATTAGTTGTTAGGAACTCCTTTGTGGGCCCATCCTTGGTCTGCACAAAGCTATATGGGTTATCATACATGATGGCAATTGCCTTGACAGTCTCATCTGGGACACCGTAGTTGGCGAGAATATGCAAGCATCACACCCCCGTCTACACCGCCAAAAGCCTCGGAAAAATCTACAAACACAATTGAAGCTCTTCTCTTGGAAACCCTCAACTCTTCCACGATCCCCCTGAGGGCAAGCATCCCAGGCAGTGCTGATCTGCCTCTGCGAAAACCATCCCGGCTCCGTCCGAGAATGGGATGCATGTGAGGAGTGATTCTGCCGAGCAGCATGGAGTCGTAGGTCCCAGAGGCCAGCGGCGACAGCGCGACTCCTCTGCAGCCCTGGGGCGTTGGAGGTCGCCCCTCCCTGGCAGAGGAATGATGAACGATGCCGAAAAGGCAACTGGCTTGTCTCCCATGCAGGCGCTGTCACAAAATTCTAACAGTTGATCATGGAATAGTGGACCCCTCCAGACCACTGCAGGAATATTGTCGGGACCAGGCGTCCTGGTGTTGTTCAGTCCCTTCAGGCAGATCTGAAGCTCCTCTATAGTGAAAGGTCCAGCCCGGATGGGAAGGGCGTCTGCATCTTGTGATTGAAGAAAGGTCCATCAAGGCCAGTGTCATTCTGAACTGGCCCGCCAAGCAGAGAACTAAAGCGCTGAAACCACGTGCCAAGGCGCCCCTCAGTTGCTTCACCCTTGATTCCCACAGGTGCTGCGGCCCTCCCACCGGTCAGCTCCCCCAAGGCCTCCCAGGCAGCAGCGTCCTTGTTTTCAAGATGCAGGGCGTCAAGTGCCCCAGCCCCGGACTCAACATGCTCCTCAAGCACCACACCGCAAGCATTATCAAGTGCAGCCCCAGCAGCACCAAGGTTCCGCCTGGAGCCTCTGGTGGATCCAGTACGGTGCTTCCCGGCTGCAGACCCCAGTTCCTCTCCGGCCCTGCTGACCCCGTCACCTGAGGCAAAGGCAGTAGTCCCCCTCCTTCTTCCAGGCAGCATCTCCAACGCCATCTCTTTGCTGGCCGAAGTGAGGACATCACACACTACGCCGGAGCTCCCGTCTTCAAGCTCATCAACAAGAGTGTTGAACCCGTCATGCACCGCCACAGCACACTGCTCACAAAGCTTCGCATCCCCCACTACCTTCTTCCAGTCAATTGTTTTCATGGGATCTACGGGAGGGGGCCCACTCGGACGACAACTCATCTGGCTCCCGCAAGAGACAATCCCGTGATCAGACCCAACAGCCCCAAAAGTGCCGTAGGCCCCATGTTCCTAACACTGCCAATCCACCTCTTTCTGACCAGAATATAGTCCAGTTGGACAAGTTCTCCATTTGGGCGGCGGTGTGTCCACGGTCTACCTGCTTGATTTTGGAATTTGGTATTAGTGGCAACAAGGTTAAATTGTTCCATGAAGTCCTTCATGTACATTCCATTTCTGTTGGACTTGTTGTTGCAAGTGAACAGCGCGTCGTCAGGCCCAAGCTTAGCGTTGTAATCTCCAGGGATGTACAGAAGATTATGGGCTGGAACTGTACTGGTGGCAGTGGAAAGTTCATGGTAAAAGTGAGAGACAGTTTCTTCTGGATAGTCGTTGTGGGGGCTGTAACAGCAATGACTGTTGTTTCAGGATTGCCCATCAGTGCAAGCTTCAAGATGCGCTCATTAAAGTTGACAAGGTTGGTACATGACTTGAGAGCCTTTGGTGATAAAAGAAACCCCACACCTCCTGTAGCTGCATTTCTGTTGTTCTTCCAGGCAGAGGCTGTTAATAAGTGCATATCCATGGATATTCTCCTGTAGTAGAGGTTCACTGTGCACTGTTACCATAGTACATCTATGCCCTTGCCAGGTTGACCCAATCCGTTTTGGAAGGGGTGTTTCTATTAATCAGCATCTAACAAAAGTAATTTTTATACATAGCTCACGGGGGTACTAAGGGTGTTGTTGCGCTTTCAGCTGATGCCAGTAAATATCAACATTCCTCCGCTGGAAGTCATAATCCTAACAAAAGTCGGATTTTCCGTTATTCGATGAAAATAGGTCAACAATCCTACAAAGACGGGATTTTTGCCAGATTTTTGATGAATATGAAAAAAATGCTTATTCTTTCTTACATAGTTAATTTCATGCTTGTAGCATAAAGATTCGTTTTTCCATAGGAACAAATAGCAAAGCAAATAAGACGTGCTTATCCTACTGGTTGACTGCAATTAACGGCTGAAATTATAAAATAAGTAAAAACGCAAAAATATTAAATAAAATAAAATCTAAAAAAAAAAAAGATTTGTGGAAGACAAATTTCATGAGATTAGTTGTTATGAATTTGTTCTGATAGAATATCTTTTTTTTAAATAAAGATTTTGTTAAAAAAAAATCAATTGTTAAGATTTGATTGTATTCTTTTAAGATTTTAAGGTGTTAATTGTATATATGTGACACACCAAGAAATACAATTTTATTCAAATCCAAGCAGTTGCTTTATATGACTGCCGAAGTACAACCTGTCGATTAATATTAATGGAACACCTGTGAATTTTAGCCAATCACCAACATGGTAAGAATAGTGGTAGGACTGAAGAGGGCTAGAGCTTAAATATTGGAAGCTGCATTTCAACTGGTTACTGAAATGAACCGGATGATGTAAATAGCCAATCGGAACTGCTGTATGAATTCAGGTAGTGTCCAGGGTGTTCACTCACAGCCCAAATTGGTTAGCTGACTAAAAAAAAATTAGTCCAGATGGTGTCAAGTAAGACTAATGACCGTGTTAGTCAATTGTTCTCAACTAATAATTTAATATTAGTCTGTTCTTGCAATTACTAGTTTCCTATTCTAGTCTGTGCTAGTCAGTCACAACATGACTAGCATTTTAACTAGTCCATCATGAAATGACTAGTAATTTGACTAATAAAATTTTGACCGACTAATTTATTTGCTTAGTCATTTGGTGTCAAACCCAGACTAATTTCATAGTCCTACCATTTTTGAAGTCTAGCCAGGAAGGGTGAGCTGACTAGAACAAATGACTAATGTTTGAAACCTATTCAGAACCATCTGACTAATGAAGCTGATACATTGTCATCAATGGCACATGATTAAAAGTTACATATGTAACATTCTCTTTCATTTAAAAATTAAAAAAAAAAAAAAAAACTATACATTTTGGGAATCATGTAAGACATTTTAACCAAAAATGGCAATTTTTTTTCATATTTTTTAAAAAAATTAAAAAAATTACACTTTAATTGATATAAACAAAATCCCCTTTGGACAAGAAAACCCTTAAAATCAGGGGAAAAAATACTTGTATGATAATATATTCACACAATTTTTAATTTTTACTCTTATTTAAATTTTGCGAGGGAGTGGGGAGGGGAGACAAATTTATACCTATAACCTGCACCTCAATTTACATCACTCTAATACCAACACTGCATGATGTACCATTCCAGGATAGGCCCTACATTTTTAGTAAGTTTAAAAGTCATTTAATATTACCCCCAACAAATATAATTACCCGTGTAGGAATTAATCACCCTACGCGAACTCACGCTCGCTTCCGCTCTGCGCAAGATGTTCGGAATGCAATTGTAACAAAATTATGCACGCACGGTACTTTCGCATATTTTGAGTACTAGTATCCTGACAAGGGAATGGAGTGGCGCCAGTCTCTATTTTATAGACACTATTTATTGCTGGATTAGGTTTGTGGGCGCGTAAATGCAGCGCCCACGCACGTATTGTGGATGCCAGCATAGGCCTACATCCAGTTCGATACGATAGCCAACCAATCACAGGCGCGATTCACGACGGTCTTGCTTTGTTGTCAAGTTTATGGGTACGCGGCGTACGCTCACGAAAAACTAACACTTTCCGCAAAACTAATCAAGCAATAATACCTATAGCCTAGCTCACATGCACAACTGCAGGTCAAGCCATTTTGATCAATCCCCATTAGGCCCTACGCTGATGTGTCAATTTACAATGGCGGTGCAGCTCTAGTATAACAGCTGAGAGACAAGATGACTCAAGCTGAACTTCAGGATATGAGGAAGGTGGAAAAATGAACAAAAATAAGTATTAACTCTAAGCCCGCTTCTGAACCTCACTAACGTGATTATAACTTCTGGCCGCTACCCTCACGAACCATTCCTGCGCCATGTATGTAAGGGTCGCTTATAAATATCACCAAGCACCGTACGTAGGCTACTATACAATGCATAACCATTACCGTACGTACAAATCGTCACATCACATTTTTCAAGATCATTTTTTTAGGAACACTTTTCTGCACTACTTGCAATTAAATAATTAATTTCATTTAAACTAATTTCATTTAAACTCACGTTATGTCCCCTTCCATGGGCGATCACTGTGATATCCGCAGTTTAATCTGCTTTTCAACCTTGAAAATCCAAGCCCGGCGCAGGCAGCTAAGTTCGATTCAGGTGCTGCATGAGTGTTGACGTAAAACAAGTTGAGCAATCAAGAAGCGATTCGTTTCGCGGTATACCTCGCTCTTGTCTGTTTATTAACGGTCATACGCTCTGTTCGTCAGGTATTTTGCCATTTTGAGTCCCTCAATTAGTCAAATACGTTTTAGTCCAGCGAGAATGACAAGTTTGTGATGTGACTATGACAAATCAAGTTGGTAAAGTTGGTCAGCCTTAGTCGAACACCTGAAAATTACATCTGGGTGCTAGTCCGGCTTGTGAACTTAGTCAAGCTATTTTGTTTCGTTAGTCATTTGTTAGTCTGTGAACAATGACAAGTGTCGCGACTGGCGTATTCCTTGTCAGGTCAGCCAAGCTAACTGGGGGACTAGTCTGAACATTAGTCAAATGCGCTGATTACCAATTTGGGCTGTGAGTGTTCAATTTCTACAACAAACAAAGTTATCTCACATTGGACTTCAGTAGGGGTAGCGCCGGGTTTTGCCCATTTGACTTTAACGGTCGTATTGTCCGTTTTCTTCTAGAAAACATCATACACTATTCAGCTGTGCAACACTGAATAGTATTTGAGCAATGAGCAGATCGAAAAAATTGGTCAAATTGTAATCACTCATCCTTAACTCCAGTAGTGACTGCTCGGAAGACACGTTTTAAATACTGCCCTCTGCCAAAGCAAGGTCGCAGGAATTTACTCAAGAGGTATGTTTATTTCCGATGATTGATGTTATATGAATTTACAAAACATAATAGTGCCGCTGCTGCTTCTGTAAAGGATTGTGTAATTTTTCATAAAAGAAACTGTTATGGATCTTTTATATACCTCAAAGTTTATTTTAAGATTGGGAAGCATTTGGATTTTCACCCCTGATGATCCCTTTAAGTCAAAGTGTACAGGGGCCAAAATATAAAATTGTTCGAATCTTGTTCAAACTTATACCATTGTGGTGCTCATGGTCATCAAGGATCAGAAAAAAAGTATAATTTGACCTATCAATGACCTTTCTATGACGTCTTGTCCTAACAATCGATATTGTACATCTAGAATGTTTCCTTTTAGGAGAAAACATGAAAACATTGAATTTGTTGCCATTATATTCCTAATGTCCCTTAACTGCATTTTTGGCACTTTTCAAAAATCACGGAGCGGACTCCTGCTTTTTTAGGGGGAAATTGCCCTTAGATCTACCAAGAAAAATAACGCTACCTCTCTTTTTTGCCGTGATCGTCAGGTTGGTCGAAAACGACGTTGGTGATATGTGATAGCGCAGCGCTGTGTTTATTTGCATTATATCGCACCATGTACTTTACACTTCCCCCTTATTCCATGCTAAGAAAACATCCCAGGTATATCAAACTCTTTTGAATATGAATTGTTAAAGCAAGACAAAAAAATTGAGACAACCAGGAGACAACGAGAGATTTCAAGTCGTCCATATTTTCTGTGATATGTACTGATTTCATATAGATTACATGTATGCAATGGATTCCCTACCCTTCATTTGGCTACAGAAATAACATAAAATGAAAACAAAAGGTGATTTGTATATGCTTAAATATTTCAATAGAAAACCTAGGCTGAATTTCATATTTGCTCTTATAGGAAATTAAAAATTTCACAATTTTTGTACCAAAGAAACAGTTCTCAGCTTAATCCTTTCAGATGGGGATATTTTTGATAGAAAGCTTTACACCAGTGCCAAAATAAGATTTTTCACATTTTTAGGGACATCTGTTATTTGAAATCTCTCGTTGCACTTTTAATTGAAATCTCTCGTTGCAATCTCTCGCATTTGAAATCTCTCGTTGCACTTGAACAAATTCATCATTGTCAATAATGTGATTATAAGGCAGTGAGTATTCAATACAATCCTGGCAGTACCATATGTTTGGTTTTGCTTTTGCTTTAATATAATCATCATAGCTAAGTAGCGAGCAATGGCTATGTGGATAGAATTAAAGCAGATTGCACTTAAAGCAGATTGCACATGTAAGTAATATAACACTAAATCTGCAATCTGTACGTTTTCGTTGTTATGTGTGTAAAAAAGAATTGAGTTATAGAAACGTTCAATTAGTATTACTGCGGTTGGGATTGCCATTATGAGACTTAATGACCCTGCTGAATTCAGAAGTCGTACGGACTAACGTACAGCATTACACGCACTTTATGCCGTAATCCGGCTGCTATTCATCAGGGTATACTGCATAAGATTGGCTCGGTTATGTTGGTAGTATGAGAACACATATCAGTTGAACCTGCATACGTTACAGAGACAGTATGGGAAAGAAAAAACATTGAAACATAATAAATATAACTCTTGCCAAAATCACTTTAATTTATTAGAAATTTATTTGGATGTTTATATTGTGTGAACCATACAGAAGTAATTAATACCGCCTTCATCTTAGTTTGACTTGCCCGTCAGTCCAGCGCATGTGACATCACTGGCAGTATTCATTGTGCGCAAAGGCGAAACAATGGCCGGTTATGCAGCTGATATCAGGAACTTCGGGAACCTATACCTCGACCAAGAGTGCTACATCAGATCATACCAAGCATTTGTAAATGCGTTGGGCGACAGCCACCATAAAATACAGTGGATGGAGAGTATCTTTCCCGATGCGGTGGTGAACAAACTACGGGTAAATGTAGCAGAGGATGAGGAATTGAGAACTCTGGGTATTGGAAGTGGCTCGGGTATGTTACTCATCATTAAAAGATAAACCAAAACAAAAAATCAGAGAATAAAGGTATTGTTTTTAGCCTCTGTCGTGTATCTATCGTGTCATATCACACGGGCGACAGCATTATTTTAAGTAGAACAACGAGGCGCAGCCGACTTGTTTTATGCTAAAATAGTGCTGTCGCCCGTGTGATATGACACGATAGATACACGGCAGAGGCTAAAAACAATACCTTTATTCTCATTCTTTAACACTTTATTCAAAATAAGAAGCGATATTTATAAAATTATGATAAATTTTACCCAACGAGCTACCCCGACTTATACCCGACTTTTTAAATCGATCAGTCCGTTGTTTACTATGCGCCTTCGATTGGCCCGAGCAGTGCGTATGCGTAGCGCGTTGACGCGTACTTGCTGTACCGTGTGATATCGTCCAATATCACACGGCAAAGAACCAATGAAAATATAGAGAAGCGATAACATGTATGTAATGATATACATGATAGAGAAGCGATGTAACATGTACGCAATGATATACATGTATGTACACTCGAAATCAAATGTTTAGGCTTTCTACGCCTTGTAAACTCCAAAATGGTAAAGACATTAATACCAAATTAACTGTTAAGGGTCTGGGGTATTCTATGGACCGTCATTTGATTTAGGGATGACATTTTTATATGTGATTTTGGTAATTGTAATTTAAAATGCCCTTCTTTTTCAAATAAATAAATAAATAAATAAATAAATAATTATAAAATAAATAAATATAGAATAAATCTGCCTTACCGTTAATGCATTAGAGATGCCCATGTACCCTCCTTTTGGGACTAACGGAAGTTGACTACAATATATTTGAAAATCTAAGAACCGTAGCCATTTTATGTTGTTTAAATAAGCACATACTCACGTTATTGAAGAATTAGTAGTAACATTACGTCCTTAATATCACCTCCTGTATGTGATGGGTAAAACGATTTTTTTAACTTTTAACAGGAGAAAACGAGACGGTAATGCTAACCAAACTTCTAACGCGCTATCCTCGCATTACACACTATGTAGTCGAACCAGCTGACAGTCAAATGACCAAGTACCAAGATCTAGTAAAGAAGAGAGCGGATGAACTTGAAGGAGTTACCTTCAAATGGCGAAAACAGGGGATAGATCAATTCTGCAGGTTTCGTAAAGAGAGCGGAGAGACGTCAAAATTTCATTTTATCAGTGCCGTACATGTTCTCTATTACCTTCAAGATTTGGAGGATTATTTAAGATGGTCATGTAGCGAACTCGAAGACGGAGGAATACTTCTTATTTTCATCACTTCAGGTAGCTACCTTTAAAGGATAATGCGAGAAAATCGAAAAATATGGAAATGTTTTAAAACCTTATTTAAAGGATACGTGTGTACAATTCCATATAACTGCTTTAATGTAGAAAAAGATACACCAAATAGTAAAACAATGAGGTACTTGAGGAAGTTTGTTATACTGTCTCGTAAAAAGAAATACAGCGATGGCATCTCAAATCTACACTAAAACAGGTGATTGTGGTTTACACCAGAACAGAACAAACACAGATAAATAAGGTTTGTGTTTGAGGTCAATGTGTATAGGTATGGTGCACAATATTATGCTTAAAATCTGAGATATTCACAGGGCAAGACTTTTTTTTTTATCTCAAGTCGGAATTTTGATACGCACGTATAGAAATTACGGAATTAGATAAAAAGGTACTGCTTTGTCTTTAATACACGTATTTCAAGACAACAACTTGCAGGCTATGTTAGTACATCCATGTCAGTAAAAAATATCAAAATATGTAATTTTTATAATTTTTTTCGATGTTTCGGATAAGCAATCGCTGCTTATCCCTATAAGGACAACTATTCAACTTACAATCTTCTAAATATTTTTTCTCTTTAAAGACGAAAGCAGCACTGTCCAATTGTGGAAGCGTTTCATTCCCGTAGACTCGCAGGGGCTATACAATTTTATCCATTCCGGACATGTCCGTGACGTACTTGTAAAGGAGAAAATGGCGTTCACAAACTACAGGCAGATGATGTCTTTCACCTTTACCGACTGCGTCAAAGAAGGAAATAAACTGAGCGAAAACACAGAACTTGTATTTGATTTTATGATGCAAACAGCAAGGTTTTATGAGACCTAGAGCCCGGAGGTACGCAAAGAATTCCATGAATATCTTAGTGGATCTCAGCAAAAAGACGGAAGGATTGTTTGCAACTGCGCGTTGATATATTAGTCTCACTACGTAAATATAACGATATAAAAGTCTGATCTATTAAATGTTATAGCATGTCAAATGTCGACCTACTTAGTTTTTAAGTTTTTACTATTAAATAGGCTGCTACGGTGACGTACAAGTCATAGGGCGCCCATTTGCGGTGGTGATTCCCCAGTGGCTGATTCGCGAGTCGCAGTTGTCAGCAGCTGCCTGACCAGCCCCCCTAAAATATTGCTCTCAGTGGCCCCCCCCCCAAAAAAAAAATAAAAAGGAAAAGGGTAAAAAGAAAAAAACACGAGATTATGTGTTTCACCCAAGATTTAGTGTCATTTTACACCATACACTGGGCCTAACAACTTTTTCTACCAAAATGCCGATGGCCAGGGGTTGATATGTTTCTGTGCGTAAGTCCAAATTCCTCTAGCAGCAGGTCCCTTATGTTATCAATTATGAACTGTTCCACAAACACTTGAACCGGGGGCGATGAAGGGGGGCTAACTTTTTTTACCCTTCAAAGTTGGGCCACGGCCCAGAGAAAATAATTCTTATTCTGGCTCGGTGAAAATTGGTTCCTATATGATTTCTGTGGGCCGGTTTGACATATATTTTTCAGGATCAAAAAGGGGGATCATGAGTTTTTAGTCCAAAAAGGAAGAGGACCTGAAAATCTGATTTTGTTTTCATCACCCCCTTACAAGTGCTGCCCATTAACATTTTGTACTGGTTTACTTGAATAAAAACACCCGATCTTTCATGTGTATAGGTTTTTTCAATAGGCTATAGCAGCGTGACCAATTGGATTAAAACTAACGCATCAAAATCAAAACCATTTTGACTTAAGAATATTTTCCAAAGAACATCGCCGGATAGTGAATGAGACGCCCTCTATAGTGTTCATGAGAACGATGAATTTTGAAACGTTTTGCATCATAAAAGCAATTGCATTAAAGTTTACCTTTTGCTGGTCTTAAAAATCTCAATTTACATAAATTCCCTAAAAGTCGGTTTTTACTGTAAAGTTTATAATACAGGCTTCATGAGTTAATTGGGATTTCCATATTTTAACCCTCCTCCCCCCCCAAAACCACAATGCCGCTTTGTGCATTGTGCGCTATCTGTCATTATCAACCTATCTATGAACTGGCATGGGTCTTGGAAAGACTTATTTTTGCATTTTTGTTTTCTGGGGGCTGGAACCCGCTAAATGGAATGACCAAAACACCACAACAAATCTATTCTACATAACCATACCACATCACTATTTGGGAAGGCATGCTAATACCAGGGATCAGTTCAGTAGCCTTGTATGAGCACATGTTAACAACATCTGACGATCCATGTCCTGGGTATCATCAATCATATTCAATCTGGAATGGTATTTTTCAAACAATGGTGAATGAAGCTATTGAACTGTGCGCATGCGAATTGTGATTTTATTAGCTCATATATAGTTAACACTTGTTCATGTTCATGTATAATAAGCTCGGTCAGGGGCCATTGTGTTGGGATTCCCAGTCTGCTTGGTGTGAGACGGTTTTTGTTTATAAACAGGGGGTGAACGCATTCATACCCAGTCGTCGTGCTGGGCGCTGAATTTGAATATTGGCACGGATAATTTCAGTTTGGGTGGCTTGTTACACACATACGTCAATTCTGAATACAAACACTCCGCCAAAATATCAGTTGTTGGATGTTGGGGTGCTATTGGGTGGTTTAACTTTTGTCCTACCCATGGCCACACAACGAATGAATGACAATCAGTCCGCTTGATTTAAATAAACCGCCTCAATGAATCAATCTTTTCACCTAAGCCGCATTGCTATGATAAAAAAGTTATCTGAGCACAAATGATCCAGGTACACACTATTATACACCTGGCCACCTCTAAAAAATACATTAATAGGTTCTAGTATAGATAGAGAGGCAAAACGTTACGTTATCTTTCGAATATACCGTCTCGCATGTTTTGCCGACCACAAAGAAACATAGAGTACCAACAATAGAAAGCCTCAATGGCTGCCTCCTGCTTCTTCCACATACTGTGGGTGGCGCTTTGCATACACTAATCGGTAGTGTAAAATTAATATTATGTGGTAGAGGTGGCCGGTGTAATAATCGTGTACCTGATCATTGTGCTCAGATACTCTTTTTTCTCATATGCCTGCTCAGCTAGGGTGAAAAGATGTATTCATTGAGGCGGTTTATTTAATCAAGACGACTGATGTGTCATTTCATTGGTGTGTGGCCATGGGTAAGGCAAACTTTAACGCACCCCATAGCCCCCAACATCCAACAACTGATATTTTGGCTGGGATTGTGTAGAATTGACATGATGTGTTGTATACAGCACCCCAAACTAAATAATTCTTCCCGTGCAATGTCAAAAATTCAGCGCCTTCACGACGACTGGTTTTGAATGGGGTTTCACCCCCTTGTTATATAACCTCTTTGTTATAAAATCCAAATCTTAGCAGCATAGAGCTAATAGGTATTTGGGTATTGTTTATAAAGGGCTGACTCATGTAGCTTTTAAAACTTATGAAGGACAAAGGTCTATCTGGGCAGTCACTTACACTCCATACACAAAGGGCAGCTATGGGCACCATCTTCCTGTTTTCTTTCATAAAAGTATAAATGGTCAGTACTGGTGGCAGGCGCAGCTCTAAGCTTTGCTTTTGCCCAGAGACCATGCCCTGAAGTTTCTAAAATTTTTCTCATTTTTTTCTGGATCACGTGTATTTTGGATAAAAAAACACACCTTGCGTACGGATACAGTATTGTAAACACCAACTCACATGTGCTGATGAAATAATAACTTGATGATTATAGAGGGGGGGACCATCCTTCTCTCCTTATCCAGGACTGCGATTGTCCCTTTATCTTTCCTTCGATTTTCTGAGGGAGGCACCCACCCTCAGGACAAGCCCCCTGTTACATAATAGTGACCTTTTCGATTTGACGACGGATGGTTTTGCGACAGTGAATTTGAACCGTTCATGTTATCTGCGCAAATGCGTCGGTCATCTAAGCAAGCGCAGATTACTTGAGGCGCAGAACCGTCCAACTAAGATCAGATGTCGCTTTGGGACGCTAAAGAGCCGGCCCTTACCTTGAGGTAAGGTCCCTTTCCTTAAATCTGCCATTTTTACCATATAGGAGATCTATTTTTAATTGTTTACAACATTCCCCAATGTTCTTCAACACGTGTGTTGCACCCGTCGACAGGATGTGGCATACTTTTCAGGTGAGCCGACTCCACCTTGACTTCGCGCGCGCTGATTGGCTGAAAGTGGTCGGGTGGTTCGGAGGATGGCATGGTTTTACGGAAAAGTTTGGGCGAGCTTCAGACAGACGTTCGTCTTGAGCAGACGGACCCACGACGACATGAACGATTTTGGGATATATTACAAGCTTCGATCTAAATTTGCCATGGAAACTTAACAGCTTACTTTGAGGTTTGGTATATTTTGCACCAGACTGATGAAGGAATGAGGTGACGAAAGCAGTTTTTTTGTTAGTACGTCAGCCACTTTGAAAAAGGGCTCTAGTTTTCGAGTTAGGGTAGGTGGACGAGTAGAAAAATGCCAATGGTACCAGGTGTTAGGGACATATGTGTGGATCATCACCTGGGTGGATGTAGAAATCAGAAGTGGTGCAATTATTTTTTATGGGCCAAAAAAGGTCAAAATTGACCCAAATTAGGTACAAATCATAGAATGGTGATTTATTTATTCCGACTTCACATTGAAATGTATTACTAATAAAATTCCCCCACTATATAGCTATAGATTCAAGAAAAATTTGAATGTTGGAATCTGGGGCTAATTTTGACCCCAGGAAGGACCAAAAAGGGGTCAAAAATTGACCCACATAAGTAAAAATCATAGAATGGAGATTCCAACTTATATTAATGTAATAGTTTTTAATTTCCCCACTATATTGCTGTAGATTCAAGAAGAATTTGAATGTTGGAATCTGTGGTTATTTTTGACCCCAGAAAGGGCCCAAAAGGAGTCAAAGTTGACCCAAATATGGTAAAAATCATAGAATGGTGATGTATTTATTCCATCTTAATTTTAAAATATAATAGTATATAGTTTATTTGCCCATAGCTGTAGATTGAAGAATTTGAATGTAAACCCCAGAAATGGCCAAAAGGTTAAAAAATGACTTAAAATTGGTAAAAACAAGGAAAATTGTATTTGGTATGTATATGTTTCAATATTAAGGCAGGAATTTCAAAAATCAATTGCCAATTTAAAACCTTTATTCACTGTTATCAGTAGTGACATCCAAAATTGAAAAATTTGGATAATAATGGTCAAATTACACCTAATTTGGTCAAAATATATCAACCAATTAATGCATGGTTTACAAATCTGCAGTCTTGCTCTGTTAAAATTTGTAATAATGCACAATATCAGGCTTGTAACCAGGGGAGGGGCGGTGGGGGCTAACGCTCCCATTCCAAAAAGTCCCATAACCCCTAAAAGGCCAAAAATAGATTTTGCGAGCGAAAATGTGTAGGTAAAGAGTCCACTTTTGCCAGATTTGCTCCCTTTGTAATTTTGGGGGACCAAATTTGCCCCTTTGTAATTTTTTGGTGAAGTCTCCTTTTGAAAAAAATTGCCCCTCTCCTAATTTAGTGTTCCTTTTACTGACATTCGCAATGAAAAACTTTGAAAAGGGATCAAAATGGTCCAACCCAAATTGGTCAAAATTTAACCCAATATGCCACAATTTCAGTCTTTTCCTGAAACTAGGTAAAAACAATCCAGTAGGAGAGAAACAGTTGGTCTGTCAGAATGAACGCTATCCTAAAATGTTGTTAAATCTGATCTTTTGGTTTATTTCTGCCCTGAAATTATCACAACTGTTTTACTATTATGGATAAGTATAATATGAAAGTCTGTTGTCTCCAGAGCAACTAAGATTCAACTTCTGCAGGCCTGTGTGGAAAACATCTTACTGTATGGTGCAGAAACATTGACAATGAAGGGGGAGCTGCAGGACTTTTTAAGTGGCACTTATACCAGGCAACTCATGCCAGTTGAAAATATCTCCTGGAAAAAACATCCTACCGAATATCGGATCTACGGTGAAATACCTCCTATTACCACAATTGTGGCACAGAATAGAGCACAGTTCGGTGGTCACTGCTTTCAAGTCAAGGACCAGATTATGTCAGACCTTTATTCTGTGGAGTCTTCCATGTCCACGTAGAGGTAGCAGATCACTAACCTACTCTGATATGCTATGCAGCAGAGATACCAGCTTTACTTTGAAGTGGGAGCAGCAATACACGATAAAGACGTTTTGCAAAGACGTACGCCACGGATTTCGACAAAAGTCAAAAGATGATGATGATGATATTGTCCACCTTTGCCAACATGGCAATCGTTTCGTCAATTGATGCAAATCTATGTGGTTGCCAGCTGACACAAAATGCAAACATGTTTTCTATTCCACTTGCTTCTCAAAAGATTAACTTCCACAGTATAATTGCCCAATTGATAGCTTTTAATTCACACTCTTTTGGGTCTATTTTTCCTCTTTTTGGCCCTTTCTATGGTCAAATTTGGAGTCAAATTGATTAAAGATCCACTCTCTAAGGCCAAGTAAAAAAAAAAAACAAACCAGTTGATCGTCCCAGCCCGCCCCGATTTTGGACGCCGCACTGATTTTGTTATTTCTTATTTAAAAAAAAAAGCAACAACACCACCAAAAAGAAGGCTAAAAAGGGGAAAATGAAGCTAACAAAAAATATCGGAGCACTATTGAACTCTCATACCTATTTTAAAGAGTATCCTTCATTTTGTTGAGCAATTTCTTCAACCTTCTTACATACTACTATTTCCACAACGCAAATGCAACCTTCAAATATATCATGGTGGCCATCTTAGACATGGCGGCCATCTTTGAAAAAATAACAAATAATAAAGGCCTCCCTCACCAACTTTTTTCAAAAGTCTGGCCGATCAACTGTTTTATTTTTTTTTACTTGGCCTTAAATAGCCTCGTCCCCGGGATCAACAGATTTTACAGGAAGTGATCAGAAGTCTTAAAATGCATATAAGTGGAATGATTACCTTACCATTTTTAACTTTTACTGACTCATATTTTGGGTCAATTTTGACCTTTTTGCCTTTTCTGGGTCAATTTTGACCCCAGATAGATTCCAAAATTCAAATTCTTCTTGAATCTACTGCTATAGAGTGGAGAAAATGAATTACTACTGCATTTTAATATAAAGTTGGAATAAGTACATCACCATTCTATGATTTTTACCTTATTTGGGTCAATTTTGAGCCCTTTTCACCCTTTCTGGAGTCCATTTTGACCCTAGATTCCAATCTTCTGCTATAGAGTTGGGACATGACATACCTAATTTTAAGAATGGAATAAATCATCAACATTCCTAAAATGATTTTTTTACCTCATTTGGTGCAATTTTGACCCCTTTTGGCCCTTTCTGGGTCAAAAAGACCCGAGATTCCAACATTCAAATTCTTCTTGAATCTACACTATATAGTGGGGAAAATTAAATACTATTACATTAACTTGAACTTGGAATCACCATTCTATGATTTTTACCTTATTTGGGCAATTTTGACCCCTTTTTGGTTCTTCTGGGATAAAAACTACATCAGATTTCCACCATTCAAATTCTTCTTGACTCTAACAGCTTAGATTGGGAAAATTCAATACTATTACCTCATATGAATTTGGAATCACCATTCTATGATTTTTTACGCTAATGTGGGGTCAATTTTGACCTTTTTTGGCCCATAAAATTGCACCACTTCTGATTTCTACACTACATCCCCCCAGGCGATGATCCCACATTATAGTGCCTAAGCATGTGGTAGCAAGGAAATTTTTCTACTCTTCCACCTACCCTTGGTGCCCAAAACTGGTCTGGGCTGACTCCTAATGTTTTCTCAAGCTGCGATACTTAATTTTTCCACTTAAAAAATTCATTTTCTCACAAAGTAAATAAGCTTTTGACCTCTACATGGTCGTCAATAAAAACCCTACATTCCGGATCAAAAATAATGTAAAATATTGAATTATTTTTTGCTCCATGTTTGCTTTGGTTATAAAGAGTGATAAGACCGAGGCTTGCAGAAAACGGTATTATTTGGTGTCATTTGAACTTTGAGAAGAAGTTATGCTATTTTGCTGAGAGACGTAAAATCCTGTTTGCCGAGTTTGAGCCACAACAAAGATGTCATCGTTTACATAGAGTAATATGAAGTCTTCCGCAGTGATTTGAGTAAAAACAACTTAACCCAAAGTCTTGTGTTAAACAATAGAAGGTGGGAGAGTAATTGAAGGATTATAAAATAATATCCCGGAGATTACAAAAGAAAATGCTGAGTAAAAAATGTTCAATTTCCCAAATAAGAAAGTCCAGATAGCTGGTGTAAGACCAGAGTTTACTTTGGCATGTTTGGTTCAGCAAGATTTCATGGCTTTAACCTACAACGAAACCTGGGAGCCAAAGTGAAACCATGGAAGGTTTTGTATTCCGCTTGAAAAAAACCAGTGCGATATTTAATTTTTAAGTTTTAATACCACTTTATTACAGAACGAAAAACTTCAACTTTAGTTCTTCACGCAATTTAAAGACGCTGAGTATACTGTATTTGTGCAAAATAATTACCTTAGAGATGTAAAACAAAAATCTCTGAGCAGTTTCATTATGTTCATGAACTGAGACATTGATATGGAGTGATTTTCAATAACTGACTCTTTATGATTGAACAATGGTAATTTAATTTGAAATATTTTACTTTTAATAATGTTACTTAATAGATCGTTTTATTCAAACTGATGTGTTTTTGTTGAGAAGAAATCGATACCATCTCAAATTGCATGTGTGAATTGCCTTTGCTATAATATGTTATGGCATACGTCGGTGTCAGTCTCTCCGCATTATATGGCTAAAATCGGCCAAACAGAATTTTTAGGTCTCTCCGCAAAATTGACATAGTTTCTGTCCGAAAGACACCAAATAAAAATCTTCTGATAGCCTGTTTATCCCTGTAAACAACCAAAGCAAACATTCAAGCAAAAATAACGTTTAACCTTTGAAGAAAAAATCTTTCCTGAATGTAGGGTTTTTTTTTGACTCACACTGTAGTTTCCACAATTATGTGTATAAATTGAAGCACCAAAGCTCTATGCGCATGTGGAACATAGGTTGAAACAGTGAATGTTCAGTGGATATCGTAAAAACATGCGGTTTTTTTTTTTCAAATTTCTTTCACACTTACGAAGCCTGGAATATAATATTCGGAATCTACAAAAATCAAGGAACCTAGTCAACCAACATTTATCGCTATATTGGCGGAATTGAACGCAGGAGAGCAGTAAACAGAAGATCAAATTGACTCAAGATTGCATGCGTGTGTGAACACTGTGTGTGACGCCTGTATGTATTTCCCTATGGGAATTCGTCACTGACACGATTGTTTGGTAAATATATGGGTCAAAATATGTCAGCGAGAAATTAAAAAGAAAATAGCCGACAAATTTATGATCTGTAGTTTTATCCTTCATAATCGATAGAGAAGATCGAGATATACACACAAATGTTCATGTTGAAGGACCGGGACTTTTTTACTCGCCAGTGGGGCATTTTGTTCGTTTCACTAGTGGGTAAAGTTTGTTTTAAAAAATATCCATGTCAACCCGAAGCCCTACCGAAAATCCAATGGTGCGCCCTTAAGGAGAGAAGGCCTTCTATAATCATATATATATATTTAACCATCAATTATTAGTATATATACCCATGTTTTCAAGCTACAAGAATCCATTACGAACAATATTAACCCTCGTCTTACCAAGACGAGGGGGGCACCCCCCAGTGAACTTCTCTCTCCGGTGCGCTAAAATGCCAAAAACTTTCGTAAAAAGCTTCTAGGTAATCGTTCTCTCATCCTTCCGGTCATTTTAGCGAAAATATGCTAAGGTACCACCGTCAAAGTCGAAGGGTAGGGGGTGGTTGCCACCCAAGGATATTTTATGGTGCATTTTTTAAAATATTATGCACAGTATGGCTCTAAAACTCCATGTTTATGTAAACACTAGCAAATTGCCATCAGAGCTGAAAACCGCACGAAAACCCGATATTCCTACGTTTTTAGCGCAAAATTGGATTTTCGCGTATTTTCTGTGGAAAATGTCAATTTTGCCGACTCGCGGACTTGATGACGTCATTGTAACGCAATACTAGGTATGTTGGTACTTATTTTGGTATCAATGGAAAGAAGAAGACCATGGCTATCTACTGGTATCAAAATCATAAGCATCGGATGCTTTATAACGAATTCTCGAGGGAGGATGGTAATCCCCCTTGGTAAACTGTGTTACAAAAAAAGGCTTGGTACATCTTGAATTTCAAATGGCCGCCAAGGGGAAGCAGGTTTTTTACCACATTCCGCTCTCTAATACTAGTAAATTCATTATTCTAGTGTCTATATCCCTAGGCTATATCCATGTTTCAGGGTCCAGGAATCCAATAACATTGTTAACAACGGATCATTTGGACGTGGCAGCCATCTTGCATTTTTACGAATGGCTGCCATGTAAAACCGTTTTGCCTATAAAAAGGTATGCAAAACACATAGTAGTGAACTATCTGCAGAGGCCCCCCCCGTTACGTTTAAGTCTGAAATTATGTCTTTAACCATGCAGTAAGCCTTGTATCTGACATTTTCTGACACTGCCACTTCATTAAAGAGACACATTTGAAAAATATAGCTCCCTCTAGATTTTTCAAAATTGATATTTTGCATGGTTATAAGCTTTTATATACATTAGCTCTCACCTGAAATTATTAATCCCAAATCAGCGAGTCTATGGGTAAATAGAACGATTTAATAATTAATGTCGCCGGCGACATTGATTCAGCAGGCGACGCGGAAATGGAGTGTAACACAAGAAAACACACACCAGAGTTGATTCTCACGGCATGCACCTTGTTTGTCTGTGACCTTTGTGGTTTTAATATCGATGTGTACGAGTCTATGATATTCATATAATAGACACATTTGTTGATTATAGTTACAGCAAACTTAAAAATAAGCCTACCCGGATGTCTTTAGCCTCTTATTAATGTCCCTCTCTGCTTTTGGGTATGTTATTTTTGAGCTGCGAAGCAAGCTCCTATAAATCGCCAATAAACTCTGTTAATATGTGTACTCGTGTGTTCGTTCGTTACGGTAATTAAAATGATGTAGCCATTGATACTCAGCTTACAGCTGTCCCGGTAATTTATTTCAAATCGGCACGAACACGCTTATTTTCGCTGATTACCAATACTATAAAACTAGCGAGTTGGTGGACGCTGTTTCGAACCTACCAAGGCCAAAGTTCCTAATCAATACCCGGCGTATTAATAAAAAAAAAATATCAGAACTGTGCAATATTACTGTGATAAAAAAATCACACTTGTCATAGCGATTCATACCGCCATATTGGAAAATTGATTCTATTTTATCCTTGCAACGGTAAACTTTCTAAGCAAAACACGTACCTGACGATGTTCGTGGATGTCTAAGGATCATTTTATAAGCGAGGGTCGCCACGCGAAATCGACGACAAAGTGTTTTTTCATGCTGTAATGTTTACGTATTTGGCACAAATGCTGGACACTTCGGAAACGAAGACATTTCATCCGATGGACATCTCATCCGGTGCATGTCTCATTCCTTGGGCATCTCATCGATTTCAATAAACGTAGTATTACTGTTCACTTAGTCGGGCTAAGTAAAATTCATTCATGCGAGTAAAGCAAAGTGAAAACAGAAGTGTGAGCTTATGCATTAACTGTTTTTGCAGTATTGAACTTAACTAATATAGTGAATGGGTGCAGCCGTGTGTGTAGAGTTGTTCATTCAGGTGGAGCCATGGGTCAAAGTAAATTGGCGAAGCTAAAGACATTCTATGCCATGCCCTATGGACTGTGTATAAAAGTGATGTACATTGTAGTATTACTATATACGTATGTAGTCTGTGTGTGTCGGTGTGCTGTGTGCAGTATCGTTTATCATGTTTTTGGAGTATACAATTTAAAGTAACCGTAATCATATTTATTAATTTAGGCCTCTTTATTAATTTTATGGAACATACCTAATACCTTGGTTCGATCGTCAATAGCCTCGTTCCCGGCAGCCCAGATTTTACCGGAAGTGGTCAAAATTTTGGTATCTATTTTTATCAAATACCCTATTAAATCTTAGGGCTAAATGATGTTTTGTTTGGATGTTATGGATGAAATATGCAAAAATGTGCCCCATTTTGGTCGACCAATATTAATTTTGAACTCCCACAACCTCACATGTTATTGGTTCATTCGCAGCTTCCGAGACATTCTCGGTCTTGTTATGTGTAAAATATATATATCCATATTCTTCCAATGGCCTACAGACAAGGCCTCTCATTTGCGAATAAATTGAAGAAATTCCATATTTTCTGAAAATGTGCCAGTGACGCTTTAACGGGCTCGCAATTCAAGATGGTGGCCGGTATGGCTGCATTCAAAGATCTTAAAAAGCTAAAACTTACCACAAAAGCTAGAAATTATCTTTCTATATTTAGTTATAACATCCATAAGTTTTTATAAAAGGGTAAATTTAAGTGACATTATGTTTCCAAGTTGTCTATTAGGTCATATCTGATGTTTTTGCTTTGTAAGCATGCTCAAAATTAAAGATGGCAACCACAATGAGCACCTTCAAAGATCTGAAAAATATATCAAATGTCATACCTATCTGTAATATATTATTTAGCATGTACCAGAAATTTATGATAAAAGTAGTCAACGATAAATATCCTATATCATACATTTGTATTTGATTTCATCATAATATTTAGTTTATGTCAAAATATATTACAGATAATACAGCTATAGCAGTGGATAAATTTAAAACACCTTGAAGATGGCCATATTGACCTTTATTTTGAATTTTAAACATGTCTAACTTAAAATATCATAATTAAGTTTTTAATGTTCAAAGCAATTTATCTCATACTTTTAATAAACAATTATATAGTAATTTGTTGATGATATAAAAGGCTGTCCCAAAAAGAATTTAACACTCGGGACAAAGGCATTTTGTTAAAAAAATTAGGTAGGCATGGATCTTTGTTTGGGATGATCTTAAAGCCAAATAAATAAACTTTTATTTGGCGTTTATTTCATTGCAATCCGATATGTAACACAAAATATATACTTGGTCAAACTAGAGTGCAAAATTGGATTGGGCCGATTTCCATTGGTTACATTTGTAAGATTGCGGGAAACATGATTTTGTAACATACTCAAAATTGGCGGCCATTTGGAAATTTAATATGGCCGCCAAAGCCAAATGATCTGATGTTGTTATCAATGATATTTTTGGATTCCTTGACCCTTAAAACATGACACCAGAATCATGCTTCTGATAGTTTTCAGAGACCGAGATATGAGTAAAAATTGGCGGCCATTTTGAATTCCAAAATGGCCGCCATTGGGGAATTTAAAAAATGCTAACATTGATTTTCTTATTTAGTGAATTAAAACCTTTCAGAAAATGTATAGTTTTCCTAATCTCCATAAAAAGCCAACGCAATTACATAAGGAACTTGACTAATATTTAAAACCTGCACTCACTGCTGATATTTTCTAAAATTCATGGACTTTACGATAAGACATTCAAACTCACATTGATGTGAAAATAATTTACACAATATGGCAGTGAACCCAGCAGTTCATAATTATTGTACATATAGGCCCTTGGCCCTTTGCACTACAATATATATGACAAACATATGAGGAAGACATGCGTAATTATAAAGTAAAATAATTATAGAAATTAAATTGTTTCACGGATTTTCATTGCATGACAAACAAACAACGTTGAGACCACCTTTAATATCAGGTGTTTCTCGGAATCCAACAAGAGGTATAAACTTTGGAGGACTAGGATCGGATCTGTATTTCCTGGGTAAATATTTTTGGCGAATATCGTCAAAAAAATCACAAACCAAAACAAAATGGTATTCGTCTTCAATATTCCCATCTCTACACAGGTCACAAAGCCGGTCCTCCACATTCAATCCCAGTCTCCTGCCAATTTCAATCTTGAGAATATGACTTGAACATCTTAAAGGAAATATGTCAAGATTTTTGTCAAGCTCAGTTTGACTTACATTCATAAAATATATGTACATACATCACGAATTCCAGAAAAAATAATACAATTGATGTAAAATTAACAAAACAGAGGCATTTTAATTTTTGCTTTTTAGACATACGAAGAAAACGGGTGGATTTTTCGCCATGCTGCATTGATCAAAAGCGCCCAATTGTGCTCTCCTCGTGACGTCAATTAAGTGACCAATGGAGGGAAAAGTGATTGTTTTTTGTATGCAATGAAAGTTTAAACATGCCAACACTAATTTTGGAAGTTATGAATCTACTCGAATTCCGAGACAGAAAAAGAAAATATTTGGGCCGTTCCACCTGTAAGATAATCTTGCTTTTCCTGTTGACTAGGTTTAGAAAAGAAGTCAAAGACTTTTGTATTCTACGGTCACCGTCAGTTAACAATTCCATTGAATCACTCAAGCAAATACGATTAGTCAGATTCTTTTGAGAAGATAATGTTACTCTAAATAGCGCTTACGTTTGATTTGAAGTGCTTTCAATTATTAAACATAGGATGATTTTTTTCTCTGCTATCGGACTAAAATGTATACTACAAATAGGTTTTAACGTGGAATTTTATTCCCCCACTGCACATGTCCCGGTCATTCAATGCCTGTACCTTCGAAGAAAGTACAGAGGTGACACGATGGTTGCATCTACTATAGTGGCGTTGACGAAATATTTTAGAATTGGCGACCGCTGGGAAGAAGGATGCAATTTGTTTCTATTCAATATGTTTCATCAACACAAGTCTCAATTACAGGAAAAAAACATCGTGTTGACCCGAAATTTGTTTATTTTTTTGTCATTGCTGACAACTGTAATATTTGATGGGATTAATGAAGAGTATAATAAAATTTGAAAAGTCCGTTACAGAATGACATATATTTTGTTTCACTTTCGTTGTGTTTTTATATTATTGATATAAAAACACATCGATCGCAGTTCACAAAACACCAAACAAATCAATAGTCAGTGCCAACACTGCGATATGATGGGGTCATCATTGACGCTCACCATTTTGCCTGCGATGTGGATGTTTTTTGTCGGAATCGGTTTCGAGTAAGCTATTGGGCGGAAAATAAAGGCAAATACTCAACCAAATGTGGACAATTTTCAACTTATTTTGATTTATATTAATCTAGTTTACTCGTTACCTTTCAATCCATACCAATTTTTCCCAATATTCAGATCCTGACATATTCCTTTAACTTGGCTAGAAAACGCCTATGAGATGAGTTTCTTACAACATACAGATTTTTCGCAGAGTCAGTAAAACTCGTACAAGGCAATATTGTTCTTATTTAACGAGAGACAAAACATCAGAGTGCCCATTTTTTGTTTAGATACGTTCTGAACGTCTCGTGGCGTCAAAGGTTTCCAAAAATACCTTTCAAACACAAATAATGAGCTTGTGCACAAGTGAGCTACCGTTTTATAATAAAACGTTTTAAATGATCTGTACTTGGTTTGGGGGGGGGGAGAGGAGGGTAGGCGGAAGGACGAAAAGGGGAAAGGAACTACTGGAAAAAAAAGGAAAGCCGAGGAAGGAGAAGGGGGAAATAGGAGTTGGGAGGAGGGGGGTGGGGGGGGGGAGAAAGGAGGGGGGAGGGTGGAGGGTTGTAAACAGGGTGGAGGGAGGCAGTTTCAATCCTTTGTTCTTGTCCCCTCAAGCCTGCCATCATAAATTAAAAACACAATTTATACGATTTTATACTTATTGTAAACCGCAACCGCCGCCACAATCGCTAAGCCTAGACATCCTAACAACAACCTGCAATCGTGGTTATTCAAGCCGATTAAACAGTACTCGCTAGGGGAAACGCGAGCCCATAGCATAGCCCAAAGGATGGTTGGGAATGTACCTTCAGAGAGGATGCCGGGGTGGTCACTACAAAGGGGGAAAGCCGGCACGGGGACGTGGAGAAGGCCCGACCTTGGCCCAAACGGCCATCACCACGGGGAGAACGGGCTAAACCTCCGGAACAGAAGACAAGAGCCTTAGCATTGGGAGCCAGACCTCTTATGTCCACTAATGTTCCACAAGAAGCGTTGCAGCTCACGATGAATTCCTCACAGGCGAATACTCCAAAAATGAACAGCGCATCTGTCAGTTCGACATAAAACTCCCAGATTAAATATTCTTCCATTGGAATCTTTTCAGATCCTTAAAAGGCAATTTTTGTCCCGCAGTTCAAGACTATCGGGGTTTGTTTTTTCCCCCCCACCCGAAACGACACTAATATTCTGCAATCTTCCAACGGATTTTTCTACCCACCACCAAGTCTTCGCTCCTCAATTAAGGACCACAAACTGGATTCTCTTTTTGATTCCAAACTGAAGCTCTTCTGGCTTAAACGACGACAGCCCACAGATCAGCTATTAGCTCCGGCGGCATCCAATTATTGATAAAAAAATCCCTGGCAATATGTTAAAGCGCTAAATCTACCATTATTGTCGATTAAAACTAGCTATAAATAATGATACTGTAATAGCTCCTGGTAACTAACTGGCTGGCGAATCAAAACTTTTGCAACTCAGCTTTATAACATCATTTCACAAAGTTCCCAAGTCGTAAAATAGATAGTACATAATCCTCATGCATAAACATAACCTAGGACTGTCAAATCAGATTTCACAAAAAATTACAATCACCTGAATTGGCTCTTTCACATTATAACTCATGGGGAAGTCCCAGACATGCATTGTTTTGACTCAAAGCATTAAACAGTTGACTCGTTGCTAAGAAAATCGCCTTTTTTGTTCACAAACTATCCTTTTTTCTAGTAAAGAAATATTATAGAACAATTATGATTTTTCGGTGATAATAATGCCCATAGCATCTAAAGGTCGTAAAAAAAAAGTGAAAGGGGGGAGCGAGGTGGAGGTACAAGGTGAACAGAGGGGGAAAACGTAGGAAAACAAAAAGCCGGGGGGACACGTAGGAGAGAGAAGAGAGAAAAGGGGTGGGGAAAAGGAGCCCTTGTTTGGGAATTTTTTAATTATTAATAAAATTTATTTTTTTTAAAAGATGTTCAGTCTTGGCCACAGATTTTGTTCGAAAATAGGCGGAAATGATTAATTTTACAACGAGAACTAAATCTGGAAAATGGCTCTGTTCTACCTGTGACATTCTTTTATTACTTCCATAACTACTCCAGCTAGTAAGATCTTATTTTTAAAGTTAAAGAATTCGTTGAATCAGCCACAAATCGTCAAATGAGGTGGCAAAACATTTTTTGAGTGGGTTTTTTTTTTTATATATTATCGAAAAAAAGTAGCCATTAAGCAATTTTAAGTGACATTCCACTCTATTGTTGAGTTATTGTGCTAATTAGGCCTATTTAGGTGAAGATACGAACTTGCTGCACTCAAATGAATTTCTGTTGAGTGCGACACCACAGAGTCTTAAGACTGTATATACTACTTTGTTGCACTACACGAGAAAATCGTGTGTGCAGTTAAGCCAGTTTAATTAGCCAATCTTAATTATTCGCATAAGTAGGAATACGATATTCTTTAATATATTGGAAAAATACAGTATTTTCATCGTGTTTTTTTTTTTCAAATCGAAAGCTCACAAAAACTGAATGAAACAAAAAATACCTTGCAACATTCAAATCACCAAAAGCAGTCCGCCAGCGGGAATTATCTTGGCAAATATAATATTATTAGCAAAATTTGTGGGTGAAAATCGCCATTTCCACACTTTTGATTGGCCTTGACTCTTTGTTCATTAGACTGCAGGATTGGCAGAACTGAGTAAGCTAAGGTCATGACCCGTGGGATCCGCATGGAATGTTTGTCCATTTATTTTGCTAGCCTAATGCGAGTTTGTTAAGTTTATAGTTGCCGATTGCAAGCTACATAACAGGTTGAAATTTCGGGTGGCACTTGGTGGAGTTTCAAATTTTGCGATTTGAAATTTGCGAGTTGTCACATGCAAGATGAGTGTTCCTCATAACGAGTCGCTGTCCAAAAAATCGTTCTGTCAAACAGATGAAAGGGTTTGTCCCGATTTACATAAAACAAAGGACGAAGTCCTTCACAGGACACTCTTCTGCATTTTAGTGCACAATTTGTGAAATGAAAAAAAACAAATTGATTTTTTTACACATATTTGTAAATGAAACTATCAGGCATCAATCATAATGATCAACCTTTATTGTGAAAGCAAAGACATTCAGTTTTTTATTTACATTCATTTACTTTTCTGATACATCGGGTATTAATTTTGTAAAGTAGAAATCGACTTCATGAACTACCAAGCTCAGTTTATACCCATACTTCGCTTTTAAAGGGAACTTCTTATCTAGTTCAAATTCCAAATCGATATTGGTGTTAGTAATACCAAAACTGTCATACATGGCTGCACAAAAGTTGTGCCTGTTTCCAACACCATGAAATATTATCTGCTTGATTAAATAGTATCCATGCTTATCATGTTTCAAATATACATAAACAATGTATTCTGTACCCTGGTATATTATGACCTTGGAGTATTATTTGGATATAAATTGGCTATAGAAGTCAATTTGCAGTTTCAAATTGTCAAGCAAAATTTGCAATCTGATCCAACAATCATAAAAACTGTTACAATATCTACCTTTAGGTTAGGACTATCTCATTTAGTGCAAGCACGGAATGTCACGATCGCGATTGGTGGCAAGAGGGTATGTCTAGGAAATCACTGACCATGGCCATGTATGGAAATCTTGAGACCTC
Organism: Ophioderma brevispina; assembly: GCA_023653785.1. NCBI lineage: Eukaryota > Metazoa > Echinodermata > Ophiuroidea > Amphilepidida > Ophiodermatidae > Ophioderma > Ophioderma brevispina. The sequence goes on along the minus strand of JAMKCH010007650.1, from coordinate 19,121 downwards.
CCCCCCCCCCTGTTGAAGTCAACAGGCAGTGTCAGTAAACAGCTGAGAAGTTTACACATGTATGGGCTGTACACCCACATAGCACTGAGTACCACTGCATGAAGGGGTGGTCAATTCAGGATTAATCTTCTGCCTGGCAGAATAAAAATAATCCGTTCCCATTAGCGGTGTCTAAAAAATACTCTCCAAGTACCGTCACAATAAAAGACCCTGAACTGTTCAAATCATATAACTCGCATTCCAGAGTTCGCTACTCAGACCTTCAACTTTAGATGTTTTTATTTTAGATTCAGCCATTTACTCGATTCATTCATGACATGTTTCATATTATATATATGCAAAAAAGTAGGCACCTTAAGCATTTTAAGTGACAGTCTCAATCTATTGTGGAGTTATGTCTTAATGAGGCCTATTTAGGTGAAGATACGACTTTGTGCACTTCAAAATTGAATTTCTGTGCGTGCAAAGGAGTGTAACCTGTAGATCACGACTTTGTTCCACTACACGAGAAAATCGTAGTGTGCAGTTTAAGCCCGTTTTCATAGCCATCTTATTAGTCTCATAAGTGAGGAATCGATATTTTAACTATATTTGAAAAATCAGTTTAATCGGGTTTTTTCTTTCAATCGAAAAGCTTCCAAACTGAATGAAACACCAAAAATTACTTGCACGTCAAATACCATAACGCATTCGCCAGCGGGAATATATGCCAAAAATAAATATTAGCATAACTGTTGTGGTTGAATCGCCAGTTCACTTGATTGCTTGAATCTTTGTTCATTAGGGACTGCAGGAGGGATTGGCCAGAACTGAGTCGATAAGTCATGACATGGATCCGAATGGAATGTGACCTTGATTTGCGAGGCCTAATGCGAGTTGTAAGTATAAGTTGCGCACATTGCCAAGCTACAGTTACGGTTGAAAATGTGCGGGTGGCAAGTGGTGAGTTAAAATTGGCGAGCTGAAATTGCGAGTTGTCACATGAAGATGAGCTGTTCTCCTACGGTCGCTGTCATCGTTCTGTCAACTGATGAAAGGGTTGTCCCCGAGTTTACAGTATACACAAGAGAGTCTAAAAAAGGACAATCTTCTGCATTTTAGTGCACAATTGTGAAATGAAAAAAACAAATTGAGTTTTGTATCACTATATTTTAATGAAGACTATGCAAGGCATCAATCATAATGATCAACCTTTATTGTGAAACAAAACGCATTCAGTTTCAGTTACTGGTTCTGATTACACTGCTGGTATTATTTTGAAGTAGAAATCACATTGCCTGGAACACCAAGCTCAGTTGTTGACCATACTTCCCTTTAAAGGGACTCTATCTAGTGCAAAGGCCAACTCACTATTGTGTAGTAATACCTGTAATACATTGCTGCACAAAAGTTGTGCCTGTTACAACACAGAAATATTGTTTTCTGTGAAATAAGTCCATGCTATCAGTGTTTTAAAAAAGTTATAATTACCAACAATGTTGTCATCTGTACAACAATTGTATTATATAACATTGGAAGTATTATTTTGGGATATAAATTGGCTATCGAAGTCATTCTACAGTTTAATTTGTTCAAGCAAAATTTTTGCATCTGATCCAACAATCAGAAAAAAGTTACATAGCTAACTTTAGGTTAGGACTAGTATCATTTAGTGCAAGCGGGAATTGTCACTACACTAGTGGTGCAAGTGGGTATGTAGATCATGACCATGGCCATGTATGGAAAATACTGAGGTACTCTGAAGTCAACAGGCAGGTCAGTAACAGCTGAGAGTGTAAACCATGTATGGGCTGTACAACCACAAGTAAAGAACTGATAGTACCACTGAGAGAGGTTTGGTCAATTCCGGGATTAATCTTCTGCATGGCAGAAGAAAAATAATCAGTTTCCCATAGCGTTGTTCTAAAATATCTCCAAAGTACCGTCACAATATAAAGAACCCGGAAATGTTACAATAATATAAAACTAGCATTTTCCAGAGGTCGTACTCAGACCTTCCACTTTAGGTTTTTTTAGTTTAGATTCAGATTTATTTATTTCTTCATAACATGTTTCATATTATAACAAAACAAATAATTATTATAGAATTACAATTAACATGGGTAGGTTTAGGACAAGGGTTAAAAACAAATTTCTGAGATTAATAGTTGATAATTATACATTTGTCGTGTTAGATGATACAAAAAGATACATATGATACAAGGAATGTCTAACCAATACCCACAAACTCCTGATCAATGATATATACTAATAAATAATAAAACATGGCAATAGATATAATCAACCAGTCTAAGTATACACCAAAAATGGGAACTAAAAGGAAACAAGGTAGGATCGCAGATAGGATCGCATCACGAAACTCGCAAAATACTTCACCCGCGGAAAGTGTATACATGAAAAAGCAGAAACGTGGACGAGGTTTTGGGCAAAATCAGCGATTTTTAGGGTAAAACATCCAAACACTTTGGCAAATAAATTAAGCAATTTTACGCCCACAATTGGTATAAAAACTCAAAATTTGGATGTTTCCAAAAATATCACTTTTGCCCCCACCAAATATTACTTTGTCTGTCTGTAACAAGTGAAGGTATTCCTAAAAATACCCTACAAGTGATAAGACCAAAAGCAGTTAATAAGGACAAATCGGGTATTTCATCATTACTGTCGTAGGTGACAATCTTTAATTCAACACATAATTTAATGGGAATTCGTATATCTTTGACAAACATTGTGTGTGCTTCCGGTACTGTAATTTTCTTTTCAGTTGCACACAAATAACTTAGGCAAGTTCTACACTTTTTAGCTATTTCTGCAAAGTGATTTGTTTTTTTGTTTTTTTTTACTTTTTCGGGTGATTTACTGATTGTGCCTTTACAACATGTACTACCAAAATACCCTACATAGATACTAGCGCCAGCCATGCCTGGACCTCGAGAGCAACATTGCAGGCCTGTAAATGGTTGAACCGGATAAACAAATAGGTTGCAACTCAAACAAGTTAAGCAGTATAGTGAATGTAATTTTGGTTCCAGGTACATTAAATGATAAACGTAGGCTTCGAGGACCACGATGGCATCAACGCTTGCTAACAAATCGCTACAGCCACTAAAGCCAAGTAAAGATTATTACTGGGAGTTATATAGCCATATTTAAGGCGTAAACAGGATAGACAGGAAGCGCTTCGATTATGGATGGGAGAAAGAAAGAGTTTGAGCCCAAAGTTGGGTCAAACCTCTACAGGAACTGCGGTAAAGAAATGGGCCGTGATGGGTCGCTTTGCGCTTGGAGTAGGGAGTTGTGATGGTAGGTTGAATAAACCTTAGACAATGTTATTGGTTTTAAAGATCCATGGTTGTTAGGACACGTTTTATTGAATGGAAAATGAAGGGGAATGCGAGATTCCAGCTATGAAGTGTCCGTTAAGAATTGAAAGCCATGATTTTTGCACTGATGTAAAGCTTCCCATCAGAAAAATTCCCATCTGAATAAAATTAAACTAGAATACTTATTTAATATATAAAAATGGTAAAATTTCCTTTTTGGACAATATATTAAAAAATTCAGCCTACTTATATATATATATTATATATATATATATATATCGATATAATATAATATATCTATATATATATTATAATCTATTATATAATATATATATATTCAAATCATCTTTGTTGTAATTTTGAAGTCATTTTTGTGCCCAATTCAAGGAAAGAAAAAACTATGGAGTGTATAAATCTATAGGCAAATCACTATAGTTTTTGACGCAATGTATGGATGCCTCGATACACAATAGCCAAAACATGTTTGACCCATCTATAAATTGTAAGTTAGTTTGAAGGACGGTGTAGTGTGTAAGTTCAAGCCTTTATAACCAGTTACATAATATTGTCAATAGTTGCTAATTGTACTTGTGTGTCTTCTTAAAAGAGGACTATTGTTAGAACATAGCAGGCAAATCTTTTTCCTCTTTCCCATTATGTCAAATATGCTGAAGCCAGCTGCAGATTGACATTCTTTTCAAATAGTAGATAACTTTGTAAGTAAAGTATGACAGTATGTAACCACGGAATCCGGTCAAATCTTCGATCACCCTAGTTTTGAATAAGTGTGAATATATGCTTAAAGACAATTTGTGTTGTTCAATACGTAGCACTTAATATATTTATAAAAGAGGCTTCTAAGTCAGGAACTGGCAACCATACATTACATTGTTATGCGTTCCCGACATACAGTGCAAAATACCATCGTATCATACTATTTTGCTACTGCTTTTGACACACATGACGAAAGCTGGAGTTTTCTCACTGACCTCTACACATGGATAGCGGGCTGCCGCACAGTTAAATGGTCGCCGAGTGAAACAACAGGAAGTTGGTTTTGGACCTCTACAATATGGCGGAAACAATGCATACACCTGCTGGTGCACATATTCCATACAGATGTTCTATTGTTGGGCAAGGTGTATGCATTGTTTCCCGCCATATTGTAGAGGTCCAAAACCAACTTCCTGATGTTTCAGTCAGCGACTCTGACCCGATATCCATGTGTAGAGGTCCAGTGAGCTTTCTAAGCATACTAATCTTTTCAAAGTAATTGCGCTCGTGATCCTGGAAAGATTCCTACCTAAGGGGGTGAAGCCCATGTCACAACGAGTCGTGTGTTCCGTGCTGGGCGCTGACATTTTGAATATGCCGACAAAAGCAACGATAATTATTAGTTGTGGGTGCTTGTTAACCAACTAATGTCAATTCGTGACAACAATCCCGGCAAAAAATAATCATGGTTGTTGGATGTGGTTGCTATTGGGGTGTTTAATTTTTGTCCTACCCATGCCAACACAACGAATGAAATAAACGTCAGTCGTCTTGATTAATAAACCCGCAACCGCCTCAATGTATTCATCTTTTCACCTAAGCGTGCAATTGCATTATGAGAAAAAAGAGTCATCGAGCACAATGATCCATGGTGGCAACTATTATTACACCTGGCCACCTCTACACATACTCAATTTGTATCACTACCGATGAGTGTATATGCAAAGCGGCACACACAGTATGTGGAAGAAGCGGAGGCAGTCCATTGCTTTCTAATTTGGTACTCTAATGTTTCTCTTTGTGGTCGGCAAAACCTGCGAGACGATTATTTCTAAAGATTACGTTAACGTTTTGCCTCTCTATTATAGAACCTCTTTGGATTGCACCGTGTATGCGTAACAAAAGTGTGTATGCCTATTTAAATTTGATTGAATGACTGAAAATGGGTCTATAGTATTTTAATATATATTAAAATATAGTCAAGCAATCTTTTCAAAGCAATTTAATGGCAATTCCTCAAATGTAGGTTATACTCAAGCCACCAGTAATATTTCAGCTGGTATACATACAATTTCAAAGTTTCACACTTTTCAAAATAAAAAGGATCTGCTTCATTTACCTTTCAATTCTGTGTAATAATGTACTGGAATATGCTTTCAAACAGTAACAAATTCCTGAGAGATTTATTAAGGTACAAGTGCAATGCGCAATCATCTTTTATTTTAATAAGTACCTATTTCGAATAAAGTCATTACTTTTATTTTCTAAAAAGTTGTTTGTTTAACACTTTACCGGTTTCGACCCATTGTCTGTTTCTCGTGTAATCATTTCTGATAATTTTTCTTTACCTTCGCCTCTCTCAGCTTGACCCATCTGACGCACCCATTTCTAACACACTTATGAATTTGGAAACCCTTCATAGAATAAAGCACATGGTTATATGTGAATATACCAAATACAATCTCAATCAATTAATATTTGCTTTTTCCTTTTCCAAGGTTACATGGAGATTATTCAATTGAATAAATTGGTGACCAAATTTCCAAACGTAACTGCCTACGTAGTGGAACCTTCTAGAGAAAAGCTCAGTCAATACAAGGATATGGTCAGTAAGAGTGTCAACAACATTAAATATGAGTGGCGAAACCAAACCTTTCAAGAATATTTGACAACTGAGGGAACCATCCAGAAGTATCATTTCATCAGTATGGTCCATGTCATCTACTACGTGGGAGAGCTAGAAACAGCCCTGAAGTCTCTTTATGATATGCTGCAACATGGAGGCATTTTATTCATTGTTTTATTAGGTGAGGAAAATTTATGATGGTACAATAGCTACACTGGCCTGGTAAGGAAAGGGGGGGGGGGGAATTTGCGAGACATTTTCAGGGCATATGGAAGTGTTTTTGTTTAACCCTTTCAGTGCAAAGGGTTTGATCTTTTCACTTAAAAGGGATTGCACTACGGGAGAGCTAAGGAAAATGCACACATACACTGCAAACCTAAACTTGTAAGCCTGACTAGAAAAAAAGCTAGTCCAGATGGTACCCATCTGGACTAGCTTTTATCTAGTCATGCCAGTTAAGGCTAGTCACTCGACTAGCTTTTGCCTAGTTGTCAAGTCTCTTTGACAAGTTAAACTAGCACTCGACTAGTTTTTGAATGGCTAAAAAACAGTCAAAATGGTGCCCATTTTGACTGGTTGCCAAGTCAGTCATGCTGGAAAGCTTGAAAAGTCATATATAGTGCATTTTTAAGCTGCTGTTAGTTTAGTCATGCTGACTGGTTTCAATCTGCTTCTAATAATACTGGTTCAAGGGAAATGCATGAATAAAATATTTTGTCATATGATTCACTTTACATTTCACACTTGCAAGATAAATCAAGTATTTGTATTTGCCCACCACAAAATAATCACATACAAAAATTATATAAGGAAACATGAAAGAGTGAAGACAAAATTGGACAATGAAATTATATTGAAAAGGATTTTGTCTAGAGTAATACACCAATTTTCAACCTATTCTGTAGTCTTAAAACCCTGTCTGATTAATTCTCACTAGAAAATTAAAATCCATCTCCTTCCATATTCATGTAAATGAGGCATATTCATTTATAAAGAGAAACTTTCAATATATTTTATTTCGAACAACCTTCTAATAATGGGCGGTAGCCTAGGCATTCTATCGTAATGCCCTCTTGCATGTCATGTTTGACATGACATTAGCCTAGCCTAGCAGGCAGGCTATGATAATCCTACATTTATTTCGAGACTAAAATAAGGGGAAATCATACAAATATTCTTGCCCGAGAGGCTGAGTCTGAGAAATTCTGGCAGTGGTTGTAGGCCTTAGACAGGGTCCATGGGACCCCCCCCCCAAGGAACCACTTTCCGCGGGAATTTTTGTACGGCCCATTTATAACACATGTGAAGAGTCATAAGACAACCCCAAATCAGCAATAAAAGAATGAAATTTGTTTCTGGGGCTGCAAATTAGGGGCCAAACATTGTTTTCAAAACACGCGAAAAATGGGCAAAAAGACGTAAAATTCAAATGAGCCTTGCGCTCCATCAAACTTTTCTGAAACTTATTTTAGTTGATATCTATTCTAGAAGACCCAATTACTGATATTTAAAACAAAACCCCGCAGTTTTAGGGAATCCGGTATTTTTTAAGGGTGTTTGCAAAATACATGTTCATTTTCCCATAGAGTTTGTACAGTAACGGTTTGGAACGTACATGATGAAATGTTTGTTTTCAGACACATAAAGGCGCGTTAATTATTTTTAATGTTACTAATAGTGTTTTACTAACATGTATGTGTGAACTTATATCAGCAAAAACAAAAAATTGCTGGTTCTCGGTTCTTATTCTTATATTTACAAAATATTCTCAAATGACTTCCGTTAGTGCCAAGGGGGGGGGTTCCAATGGGGACCGTCCTAAATTAACTCATTAACGGCTTGCCGATTTTATTTTTTTTGAGTATTGAAAAGAAGCGAATTTAAAAGTCTGACAATTACAAAAAATTCGGCGCGAAAAACCAGCGTAAAGCGGCCAGCGGCGAAAACAAATTTAGAGGGTCCCTAGGAACCCCTCCCCCTGGTCACGTAAGTGTTAAAATTAATCCTTATCTAAGTATCTTTCGTATAAAAAATACATGTCAATGGCTTGTTTCTCTCATTTTTCTTATGATGGCTATTTTGTGAGCACCTGAAAAAGAATAGATTCACGGCCGCATCTTGGATTTTCAGCCAAATTTTCATTAATTGCAAGTTGTTGCATTTTGAAAACCGTGGACGAATTTTGATTTTTCCTTAAAATTTTCAGCCCACAAGTAATTCTATGACAATTATCTTTAACAATACAAGTAAATACTTGTCTTCGACTAGTTTATAAAGGTTTGAATAATGATCGACCGTCTATGTACACGAAATACTGGGAATTATACCTGTGCAAACAATGTAAAGAGATGGGGAGAGGGAGAGAGAAAGAGAGAGAGAGAGATAAATCGTAGGAATACGAATTCCATAAAAGAGAATTGTACCGATATGACCTTACACAAGAGTCTGCAAAAAATGCTTTGAAGGTTTCTAGGCAACATTCCGACCTGCTGTTGATTCCAAAACTCGAATACAATACTTGTGATCCTTGAGTAGTTTGAGATACAGGAAGGGGGTTACATGAACAGAGGTGAATGTGTAAACAAAAATCAGGTGGTTGAAAGATATAGTTTGCTATATCTACCCTTTGTAGCCAAAAACGTTACAAGGTCTACTTAGTGGTAAAGATTATAATGAACCTATTGTTTCAAATTGGTTTCAAATTGTTTGTTGAGTTTACAACAGGAAAATATACATTTACTTATTTACTTTTTAGTGCTTAATAGCTCGAGGATTTGCACAGCAGAGTGCCGATTCCCCATGAAATATCCTGGATCAAGGGCTGTCTGCCTAACAACCAACAAACTGCTTTTTATTTTTTACACGGTGTGTATTATGACATTTATTTCTCAATTATTTTGAACATTGTGTCGCAGCTTTGAAAACAGTGCTTTTGCATTGAAGGGGCTACCCGTCTAGAGAAAGATTAAAAAAATTGGATACATTTCACTGGTCGGTATGTTGGAACGCTGGTCCAGGAGCCTACTTGTGTAGGTATAAATCAAAATACCTGGTTTTGGCCCGGTGCCGCGGTTGTAATACTCAAGCGATAGCCTTGATTACTTGCTTTGTGGTTTTAATCTCCCCTGTATAAATCCTATCAAACTTCTTGCAAATGCAAGGAAAAAGCTGACAGATGAACAAGGCCGCTCTGCCTGAGTTGAAATTATTGAATTGCTTAGTAGAAGGCTGGAAAGTAGGCGGTGAAAACTGGGGGACCCAATTTAGGTGATTGATAAAGGAATTCTGCCATGGTATTGATATTCTTTAGATTTAGTGGAGGGGGAAGGGGGATATCCTCCACTCCTCGTTATGTTTTCGGGTAATTGTTCTGTGGACATTATTTGATCAGACGTATGAAACCAATAAATGAAAGTTGTAAGCACCTTGAACAAGGCTACCGTAGACCATGTGCGACCACATCAATAGGTCCTGTTAATATACCCCAAACGTTCAAACAAAATAAATTAAACATATAAAGCATAACGAATTGAGTCCATTTGATAATCTGCGCATTCTAAAAAGTTTACATCAGGATGACTATGTTAAAATTGATTGTGCCAATATGAAATTACACATCTCGAGTACAGGTTTGAGTGATTGTAGACAGCCTTACAGGGACCCCTGAAACATAATTAAGTGCAGCAAATGGCGCCTTAAGGAGGGGGGGGGGGGTTCTCGACAAAGGTTAAACAGGGGTCAAATTGATCCATAAATAGTTGGATTGAAAAAATGTGAAAGTTTATACCACGTTTTTGTTTAACCATAAGGGATAACGAATCCACAAACTTCGCCCGAGGCGACCGCCACACAAGATTGCTATTATTCATAGCTGTTTATATCTTCTATTTTCAATAGGCGTAAAGGGTGGTTGGGGACATGGAAATCGTGAAGTGATGTACGAGATTTGACTGAAACTAGCACATTCACAACAACTACAGAGGTCAAAGCGGTTCTACACAAGCTTCACCTTCCGTTCAGCAATTCGAAACACAGGAACGCACCGAGATTACAAGCGTGATGAACGAGGAAGGACAGTAGGCGCAATAACATTCTTCCTTGATGCACTCACCTTGCATGGCTGATTTCAATTAAATTGTCACCAGATAATGTACGTCAAAATGTCTTTCTCAAAGGAAGCAAAGCCATTGTTGAAAAAGGTGGTACGGATAATACTTTTTTGTTCCCAAAAAAGTGTAAGGATTTTTCATTATCACAAAGTCAGATTAGAAATTGCATGTCATGTTAGAAAAAAAATCAAACCCGTCTGCAATACCGATTTCGCAGGTAATTTTTATTTCAACTCTTTTGAGGCTGACCCTTAGAAATATTCCTAGTGGATAGAAGAGTATGATATGATATTGCTCTATTATCGTTGTGGAATAAGAATATATCGTTCAACTGTAACTTGTGTTATTCCTGGCAAGTTATTCCTACTCATATAACTTAGGTTTCTTTGTTGATACCTCGTGATATTAATTAGTTTTTGACTTTTAGTCTACGATATGTATATAAGAAAATTAATATTGTAAGACTAGCCATTAGATTAAGTAAGCTATTTTTCCTGTCAACATATCAAATAAAGAATATAGCTTAGAGCGTAGTGCAAACGGCCAAGGTCCAACGGATATCTGAAAATTGGGATTGTATCACAACCTAATTCAACTTATTGTAGGAAAACCAAACAAAACATACTTTGCTCTTTACTTTTAAGGGGGGTGGGGGGGGGGGGGGATATCTCACTCAATTGCGAGATATTAAAACTTTAGTGCTTTCGGAGATGTTCGGCAATTGCCGGATACATTTGAAATAAAATGTCCAAAAAAATAAAATTAAAAGGAAAATGGAAATAAAAGAGGAATGCATTTTTTGTGTTTAGGTAGGCTCGTACACTGTTGTTCTTATCTGTAAAACCTAAACATGAAGCTGACCATTGTGAATTTAGTCCAATTATCAGCAAAGATTGAAATAATGCCTTGATTTTACCCAAATTTGGGGAAAATGGCCATTTCATTCAACAAATTAAAAAAGTTATAGTTTAGAAAAGAAAATGACATTCTGGATTCCATTCATTATTATTTTAAAGCCCTGGTCAACCCTGTTTATAGTGGCATGCTGAAACTTAGAGCCATTGGGGCACTTTCTGGAAAGTGGGTCAATCTGTTTAGTGGCAAAACTAATTATAATTTTGAAAAACAAAAAAGTGATAAAAAAGAATGTTTCAAATTCCAACCAAACACCAGTTATTTTAGTTCCATATGGCCGTACCTTAAACCATATACAATTTCAACCAATTAAAACCGAGTCAAATTGTTTTAATGATGAGTATTCCCTGTTTTAACTCTGATTATAATACTTATCCAAGTATAGCCATGTCGGATTGCACCTTAAACAAAATTAGGCAAAATACGACGCAAATATCAACGGTCTTCTTTTTCATTATTTATGCCCCTAACCATAACACCATCCTAACCGTAAGGTCAAAGTTAAAAAAACTAGTAGGACTTCAAATGGGGGTACATGAGGAAACCTTGTCAGAATTTCATGTCAATTGAGCTCAAATAGACCCTGCGGATGATGAAGATAAAACTGGCATAAGTCATTTATTAAAAATGGTCCAATCGGGCCTAAAAACTTACACCTATTAATATATGTGTTGGCAAAGACAATTTAAATCAATTAAAACTAAGTTAAACTTACAAGAAACAACTAGAAATTTGTTCAAGTTGCCCTCAAATTTGCCACAACCATTAAATGTTTAGCTTATTATTACAATTGAAATTTAAAATAAAGGGAACGTATTCAATAGCCAGCCTGTTGGTGGACAAGATAGGACGAATTCCAGTACTACAATACATTTCACCTGTCAATGATCCCTGTGCAAATCGCTCAAACATGGATCGATTGACAGCTTAATTGTATTGTAGTCTTGGAATGTATGCATCTTGTACACCAAACAGTCTGGTGGCTGACGTCATATTGGAATACGGTCTATAAAGCACATGCCCGATAAGGAGAGAAGGGGGGTCCTCTCTAATCAGAGTTATATTTCACCATTTCATTTTGATAATGACTTAAAATGAAGAAAAGAAAACAGGAAGATGTTGCATAGGAGCTTGTTATGGAGGCTGTAAGTAATGCCCATATTGGACCTTTTTGTCCTTAATAAGCTACAAAAGACTACATGAGGAAGCCCTTTATGAAAAGCACCCAAACATATTAGCTCTTTATGCCTTTGTTGCAACGAATGCAAGATTGGATTGTATAACAGTCTTCTCTCCAAGACCCGGATTCTGGAAAGACAACACAATGACCCTTCAATGAAGAAAGCATGGCCCAGAGAGTTGAATTGACCACGCTATTTATAACATAAGCCGGTTTAGCAAGGATGTTATAATAATTTGAATTTGATAGCCCTTTTATGCAGTATCATGCAGGGCGCTAACATGGTTAGCTTTTGACGTATTACGATAACAAATGACGTTATGTGTGTGTAATTTGGCTGTTTTGTTGTATGCTAAGTAGATAGTTTTGCACTTTGATGTGTAATGATTATATGAGCATGCAAATAGTGACTTGAATCAAAGAGGTCTATAAGATAGAGAGTAAAGGTTACTACGGGTCATCTTTATAATTCAATCGTCTCGCAGTTTTGGCCGACACAAAGAAACAGAGTACCAACAATAGAAAGCAATGGCTGCCTCCGCTTCTTCCACATAACTGTGTGCCGCTTTGCTATACAACTAATCGGTAGTGATCCAAATTGATTGATATTGTTAGAGGTGGGCCAGGTGGTAATATATGCACCTTGTGCATTGTGCTCAGATACTCTTTTTTTTCCCATAATGCAATGCGCGCTTATGGGAAAAGATGTAATTCATTGAGTCGGTTTATTTTAAATCAAGACACTGACTTCATTCTTTCATTCGTTTGTGTGGTCATGGGTAGGACAAAATTTAAACCATCCAATAGCACCCAACTTCAACACTGATATTTTGCCGGATTGTTCCTTGTATCGAATTGACATATGTGTGTATAAAAAGCCCCAACTAATAATTTATTCCATGCAATACTTGTATTTCAAAATGTCAAGCGCCCAGCACGGACGACTGGTTTTGAATGGGGCCTTCACACCCCCTTGCTTGGAATGAGTCGCTAAGTATCAAATCTCCGCCCCCAGACTCTAACCTATTCTGGTTTGGCGATTTGCTATAGAGAATGGAAGAAATGAGATAAGAAGGAAGAAAACATCGACCCACTTGGCTTTTGAACGATCTATCTGCCGCCCCATAATTGGAATTGGGTTATCATATTCTCTCAAGTTGCCCTTCCGAGAATAATCCTATTCAGAATTGCCTCTGCGCGAGAAAATACTCCGTTCGTGGTTGTTTCCCTTTCATTCGCAAAGATACCCGGGTCATCGGGACTGCGGCGAATTAGCACGAGATGAATGCTGCGAAGTAATAACCCAAACGAAAGTGTTAGATTTTGACCACCATTCATGCTCCTGGAGGCATAGGTTGTGGCCACCGTTTTCCCGAGGGAGCTAATCATTATATTGAATGCTGCTAACAATAGCAGTAAACGATTATTCCGTTTAATGTTATCAAGGATTAAGAATTGCAAATCTCTGGCACATACCCAATCCTCGCTGGTCTTGTGGTTAGGTAGTCTGACCTCATGATACAGTGGTTTTCGAGGTTCGAAGCTCGCTGTCTCTTTTAAAATATTTAAAAATTTTGTTGCATTAATTTATTCAGTTTATAGGGTCAAAGATGCAAAGTCCAAAATAAGATCAGAACAAATAGTCCCCTTGCCGGCCTCTGAGGTATTGCGGGAGGGGCCTCTCCTGGAGCATGGGTGGTGTTCAAAAACTACCAGCGTGCTATTCAACCCGATGAACATGCCCGGGGGTTCTTGATTTTGGTCGAACCCACGCTCGTTCCTAAAAAAGGGAGACCTTTATGGTCTATCCAAATTCAAATTAATCAAGTTCTATCCCGCCGTGGTACAAAATTCAGTTTGTGATTGTGACTTGTTCAATGATGCAAATAGGAGAAATTAACCTAACAATATATCAGCAAAATAACCTAAGTGTTATTTTTTCTTGCAGTAGCACAAGTGTCATTTTTCTTGTTATTGGCTATTTGAAATGTGTGTATTTTTTCATGTATTGAGAACAGGTCCCGCAAGGGAATACTCTCACTCTGCAAATTACCTTCTCTACAATCAAATTTTTAATTTGTGCATCATAGAAATACCCTACAGCAAAAACAATATGAATAGATTATCTAATAATTATTACCAGGAAATTAATTGTTACAATTATTACTCAAATATATTTTGCATACAGTAAAGATGTTAATATACATTATGTGTAATTTCAAAAGAGAATATTAACATGGGGTTAATACTATGGAAATATTTTAAAAAAAAGCTCAGTAAGGATGTCATCTTACTGGTACTGCTGTAACCGTTTAGTGTATATTTTCAACTGAAAAACTATTATAATTTTCACCAAAGTCTCTGTTCATTTATTGGCCGGGTATATTTAACTGAAATTGGCCGTTATAGGTCACTTTCAGAACCCTGGAACGAGCATGGGTGCCCAGGAAATCCAAGACGGTGCCCTCTCCTCCCCACCCCCGGGTCGCAACCCGGGTCTGCATTTTCAATACTTTGTTTTATATTCCAACGCTTTGCTACATTCCTCTATCGTCCGTCATGATGATCTATTCCAAATACACTCAATGTGCCCTTTTCAAAAAGAAAAATGCTGTGTACTAAAATCTTCATTACGATACTGCTAGCCCTCAATCTGTTCATAACATACGAAGTTTTAAAACAATTCTAACCATAAACAACAAAACAACAATTCCGGTGCTCATACATACCTTATAAGTATTAGTACATATTTTCATATACAATATCTACCTCCTATATCAAATATCATCATATCAAATAATCTATATTATCCTTGAAATCTTCTACTATATATTATACATAAATTTTATAATATTTTGTACCACACCATCGATATAATACTTTATTTTTGTGTTAAAAAGGTGATGAAAATAAAATGTGAATCTGAGAACTTTCCTTTCTATGTATCTATTTTTATTTCTTAGATTTCAAGACTTAAAATTTTGTAGTAAATTTGCGCAAAACACTGGCATGATGGTGATGTGATTTAACATAAATTATGTATCATTCACAAGGTTCACATTTTCAAAGAGTCCCTGGTTTAGACAAAGGGGTGAAGGGGTCTTTGATTTGTGACATTGATATCATTTCTAAAATTTCTACACCTGTTTTATTTACCTCGTGTCCATGGAAGGGCACTTTAACCATGGGTTTTTGTGATTAGGGAGGCCTTCAAAATACAACCATCACTTGCTCGCCGTTGTCAACTGGTCCTTTTCCGTTTTGAACTGGTTTCTATGTTATAAACAATAACAACCCGAGTCAGTCGCCGTTAATCGCGCAGTCAACTGGCGGTTTGCTTTTAAGACACACGTATTTGTTATTCTTTTTATACCCGCATGTAAACTCCTTTCTAAAAAAGTGTACAATCAGAAAAAAAAATTGGTTCAATACGAAATTTCATAGTAAGTCATTCTTACTTGTCATAATATAAAGAACACCAAACTGCTTTTTCATGCATGGACAGGGTTGTTTCGCGCAGTTATACCAGCTGTCTTGAAGCTCACCAAAGATTGCAACTTTACCAAAGAAACAAAACACAGATTGAAGTAATAAGGAAGTATAGTTTTGTCGACCACAAGTTTAATAGTCAACATTAAGCAGTTTCATAAATAATAAACAATACAATATTTGTATTGCACGTCAATGAAATTTTTACCAAACTTGGTATCTGTTAAAATCATGCCAGAATGAATGTAATGCGACTAAAATAAACACTCCAAATCCAAAGAAATGGTTTCAAATTCATAAAAAAGTCAATAAATTTGAATTAGGAAGCAAAGTATCAAGGTGTTTGTATGAATTTGCGTTTTCATGATACTTCGCTTCTAACCAACAACAGTATGTCAAATGTTATTCACTATATCTTAAAACCTAATAATTATTTACTGATCATAACTTCCAAAATTACGTAACTGGATTTCAGTATCTTTTAGAGTTTCTTCCTTTGAAGTTTAATCCTTTTAAAGCTTTCATCAACTGTTCAAATGTGAATAACTTATGTTTACTTATTCTTTCACCGTTTTCACGTCACCAGAAAGTGGCACCAAACCTCGATTTTGTGTCCGCAGTAAACCTGGAGTTTTCTCTCGAGTTGAAACACGCCAATGAGATTAAAAAAAAATTACTTGGAAAGCCCTGATCTTTTCTCTTTATTTTATTGTACAACATGACTTACTTATGTTTCATGATACTCTCTTCTAACCAACAACAATATGTCAAATGTTATTCACTTTATCGTAAACCTAATCATTATTTAACTGATCTATCTTCCCCATTACGCAAACTGTTTTCGTATCTTTTAGAGTTTCTTTATGAAGTCAACCCCTTTTAAAATTTCATATCTTTTTCAAATGTGAATAACTTATGTTTTCACTTATTCTTTCACAACCGTTTTCACTCAACCAGAAAGTGGCACTTACATCTCTCTGGTGGCACAAACACTCGATTACTTATGTGAAATATAATATTGAAAAAAATCTGTTATTTTGAATTCGTACAATTTGTTTAAAGACAGGCTGTATTAACAGGAATCGTGCATATAACCCAAAGTCCGACTTTGAGTCTGTCAAACATATTTTGTGTTTAAATTTAGTATCAAAAGTTCACACTACCAATTTACTGCATGGCTTTAGTATTGATTATTCACCTCCGATTCAACACCCAATTACCTCCTATTGAAAAGTGCTTAAGAACTGTTTCAATGGTCATAAAACGTTGAGGATTGTTGATTTGATTTGAGTGCTGTGTATGTCAATTGAACTGTTGACCTACTGGTCACTGTTATAAAATTTTAAATACAAAGATATTCACTTTGAAATCAATTACAAGATGTTTTTATTGATACTTAATATCTGTGACTGTTGATTGGTCTATTTATGTTCATCATGTACTATTAAATATAGAGTTGTGTATATTTAACATTGTCATAGTAAAAGTAGTTGTGCACGACCCCAATGAATTTCTTTTACAGATTAACATTTGAGGCCTAGTTCCAAGAGTGCCCCCCCCCAGTCGCCCTGCCCACCAAGATGTGTTGAAACCAAAATGGCAAAATAAATTGGATATAGGGCCAGGCCTAACCCTATGCATACTTGTTGAATATGCCTCCATTGACAACTAATTTATTCATCTGTATATTTCCGAAACATTAATACTAATAAAATAGATTTTGATTACAATTGCATTTTTAACAGTACTTTGCACACAGATCATTGCTTAAAAAACATTATTTCTCCCAATCAGTTCGATTTTGCCTGTCCAAATACTTTAAATTAAATACGCGCTAAGCAAAACATTCAAGTTTTTTAAAACCGCAAAAGTTACGAGTAAAAACTAGAATCATTTTTGTAACCATCTTAGGATATGCTATCTCCGACTTTAATAAATGACCTCAAATGAACCCCTAGATGACCTTGATTGAGCTGAAGATGATTGACGGTGAACTTGTTCACGATGTCCTTAAAATAATCATCAGTATTTATTTTTAACATTTATGCCAAGTTTCCTGCTTTTTATAAAGAAGATGCACAATCTTACAATATATGTCCTTATCTGCTTACTAGTACATCCGATGTGCAATTTTGAATGCGCCATGCATTCAGCAATTATCATTAGATATTGATCTCGTGTTGGTATTGTACAATACATAGGTTTTAATAACGACCTGTTTTACGAGCGCGGCGATGATCATTGGTCAAAGGGGTTTTAAAAGAGCTTTCTCCTTCTTTCCTACCTCTATGGACTGACCGTGCTGACTGACCTAAGTTAAAACGAACCGCGTTGCAGTATACACACAACCGAATGCAGTAAATCTGTGTGTACATTGTACGTGTCATACAAACCGTGCTTGACCGCGCCGCAACTGACCCTTCTTAGTCAAAACACGGTTCCGCGCATATAATTATGACAGCAATCAATACTCCCATTGCATTTCCCAATTCAACCTTGGTTCCACTGCCGGAAAATAGCCATGCTTATTTGCAATGTCAGCACAGTAAACGTTCATGTCACCCTGCATAGATGAGAAAGTGTGTTCAGAATTGACCAAGTGACACCGACACAAATAGTACATCTCACTTGTCACATTATATCGCGCATAATATACGATTATTTAGGAGTACTTTTTCAATCCCCAATTTCTGGGATTGACTCATGGCCCAACTTTACTAACACAAAAACAAAATTTACCAACGGAAAGTCTGATTTGAATTCTGTTTTCAGCTTCCAATAGCCGAGACCATCCCGGATTTTCCCATTATCATTGCGCTTATAATTTTGACCACCTGAGGTCTAAGAAGTCTCTCGAACGTCATGAACACATATCGCAGAATTTCCGAAATCTCCCCAAGCTGTATCACAAATATGACGTCACCATTCAGTAATGAGTTTAATGAGCGGCGCTCTTCATTTGTAATTGTTACGAAGAAGTTTATTCGTGCCGTAGTCACTGATATTCAGGGCATAAATTGAGATGACATTCATTCAATTCATTTTCTCGAGAATGTGCACATACTAGACGTGAGAACACACGCAGAACTGATTTTTATAATTTTAGGAAAATTATTTCGGAAGAATTATGTACTTCCCAGGGGTGCGCCACCTTGGTCCTTATCCGAGCATCTTTTTCGCTTTGGCCTCATGGCCTACTATGTCAAAACAGATTCATTCCAAGGAGCTCCATTTTAGAAGCAGGAGGAATCCGAAGTTCCAGGGGAAACTCTGCAGACACGAGTATTGACCGAGAAACGAAATTTACATAACGCCGCCGAGAACGAGCCCTACTGGGAATCCAACCCGAGACCTCATTGCCCTTAAGAAAATGCTTGATTGAAAATGCATAATTCCAAGCTTGCAATGAGCTCGTTCCGCGCTAAATTGCAAGCGCATTTGAAATCAAATACCGGCACGGTTTTGAAACAAAAATGGGCACACAA
>JAMKCH010007649.1:0-30944 GCA_023653785.1 Ophioderma brevispina | reverse complement strand
GTTACGTCACTGTTTGGATCATATCTTTATATTGCCCTTTGTTCTTCGAAATGATGAATTACTCTAAATGCATTTATAATAGTTCTTAAACAAGATAATTATTATGATTGTAGGTTCGTTCGTTCGTGCAAGTCCAAAATCACAGTGGATGATTGTAGGTGAATCCTCTCTAAAAAGGCGGGAAAAGAATAAGTTCGTTGAAATAATGTAACACCTTATACCCCTGTGGTAAATAATTATGGTTTTAAAAATTTACAAACGTAAACAGATAATGAGCTGGTGAAGTGAGTGTAGTTTTGTCCGAGGGGATACCATTTTCTTCAGAAATTGGGGTGCATGAAAAAGCTGGGATGCGTCCCTTTTTAATAGGGATCACAACAAAATTTGAATATTTTTGTAAAAACCTGCCATTTTGATGGGTCTAAAAAGAAATTTTTGATTGCTATTTATACCCAACCCACTTTAAAAAGCACTTAAATAAATACTCTAGACACTAAAACAAGTTTTCTGACAGTTTTCTTTCAATTACTATTAACTTTGGTAAACAAGTAATGATAATTACCGGAAGTATGATAAAAACACATTATTTTTCTCTGGAAACTGATGAAAACATACGATCCTTCTTTGGAAACACCTAAGGACAATATTTGGAACAGAAAAAGTAAACAATTCCTAACGCTATAACAACTCTAAATTAGTTAATATTTGATTTTTCAATCTAATTTGTCAATAAAAGAGTGCCCTTTAATTCTAATGACCAGTTTTAGACAAACATTACATGAACATGATAATCAAGGCAGGCCATCCTCCAGACAACCTCTATGTGCTCTAAAATTATTTATTTCCCTTGATAATCTTTTTTTTTTCAAAAATACTAGGAAAATTAATTATTTCCCCTTTAAAATCAACTTTCCACCAACGTGGGGTGATTTTGTATGGTGTATATTCAAAATTAGCACCCTCAAATTCACCTTAACACTTCCTAAACCTTTTAGTCATATTAGTGGATCTTGGGCATTGTTTGATAATACTATTTAAAAATAAATAAGGACAATCAGGTAATTCCCCTTTAAAATCCACTTTCCACCAATATGGTGATTTGTATGGTGTCTATTTGAAATCAACACCCTCAAATTGACATAAAACACT
This sequence comes from Ophioderma brevispina, assembly GCA_023653785.1. Lineage (NCBI taxonomy): Eukaryota > Metazoa > Echinodermata > Ophiuroidea > Amphilepidida > Ophiodermatidae > Ophioderma > Ophioderma brevispina. The sequence goes on along the minus strand of JAMKCH010007649.1, from coordinate 29,795 downwards.
TCTTAAACCCTTTAGTCACATTAGTGGATCTTGCACATGGTTTCATAAAGCTGTATTTAAAAAAAATAAGGAAAATCGGGTAATGCCCCTTTAAAATCCACTTTCCACCAACTTGACAATTTTGCATGGTGCATATTCGGAATCAGCACCCTCGAATTGTCCAAAAACACTTCTCAAACCTTTTAGTGTATCTTGAGTGGGGTTCCCTCAAATATGCCACCCATGGATCCCCTACTAGTAGGAGTCCCGAACGGCTGGTAGTGGATGGTATCTGAGTAAATGGCTAGATCTTGTATTTGTAGGATGTAGGTGGACACATAAAGGAAATTGGATGTTGACTAAGTTATGATGAATTTTGTAGAACATTGTACACTGTTGCATCAGACGACGAGTTGCTAGTGGATCCAGGTCAAGTTGGCTCAGTAATGGTGTAATACTTGTATACCTGCCATACTCTCCACAGATGAACCGAACAGCTTGCCTCTGAACTGCTTCCAGTGACCTGATGTCATTTTCCATATATGGATTCCACGCTGCAGTAGCATATTCCAACTGGGGTCGAACTAGAGTCTGGTAGGCCTTCAGTTTGATCTTTTTACTGCAGGGTCCAAGATTTCTCCGGATGACTCCCAATGTACCACATGCTTTAGATCTTACTTTTGCAACATGCTCTTTCCACGTAAGATCACTGGAGATAGTAATGCCAAGGTATTTGTGGCTAGATGTTCTATCAATAACTTGATCCGAGACTGTATAGTTGTGAATTAGAGGATTGGTTTTGCAAGTAATGGACAGAAGTTGACATTTAGAGGCATTGAAATTCATCTGCCATTTATCGGCCCAAGAAAACACAGTGTTAAGATCTTTCTGCAGTTGCTCTTGATCTTCAGCTCCCTGGATCTCTCTATACAGGATGCTGTCATCTGCGAAGAGGCGGATGGTCGAGCCTACTTCCTCAGCTATGTCATTGATGTATAAGAGGAACAGGGTGGGTCCTAACACTGAGCCTTGTGGCACACCTGATCTCACTGGTGCCCAAGTTGTGATCATAACCTCTTCTGTTTTGTCTCTAGTTCTACAGAAGACCACAAAACAAACCTATGTTGAAAATCCCAATTGATGGATTACCAAGGGATATTAAAGTGACATTCTGAGATCCAGTGGTGATCATAACCTCTTCTGTTTGGCCCCTAGTTCTACAGACGACCACAAAATCTATGTTGAAAATTCCAATTGAGGGATTACCAGGTGATATTAAAGTGACATTCTGAGATCCAGTGGTGACCATAACCTCTTCTGTTTTGTCTCTAGTTCTACAGAAGACCACAAAACAAACCTATGTTGAAAATTCCAATTGATGGATTACCAGGGGATATTAAGGTGACATTCTGAGATCCAGTAGTGATCATAACCTCTTCTGTTGTGTCTCTAGTTCGGCAGAAGACCACAAAACAAATCTATGTTGAAAATCCCAATTGAGGGATACCAGGGTATAAATGACATTCTGAGATCCATGGTGATCATAACTCTTTGCTTTCCCCTAGTTCTACCTAGGACATTAAAACAAACCTCTGTTGAAAATTCCAATTGGGGTATTACCAGGGGATTTAAAGTGAAATTCTGAGATCCAGTGCTGATCATAACCTCTTTTGTTTTTCCCCTAGTTCTACCTAGGACCATTAAAACAATACTAGTTGAAAATTCCAATGAGGGATTAGCAGTGGGGATATTAAAGGTCCATGGACATGCTTTAAACATCTTATAATACCACCAAAAATGGTTTCAGTCATAGATTGTATGTATCAATGTAAAATCTGCATGAAGCCGTAATAGAGAAAAACGTATAGTTGAAAAAATTGGCATAAATATCAGTGTTTTGGACAAGCTTTCAAGGAAATTCCAAAACGAAAGTGTCATCGCCGCTGGCAGCGGGACCCGGAAGTGACGGCCCGAGTAACAAATAGCGATACGCGTAACGCGTCAATGATCGTAATCGTGGAACGGGACATTGCGCGTGGCCCAGTTTTCTTGCATACGTACACAGTTGACTTCTCGAGGTATATGCTTCGTACGGGTTGTATCATATGGCATAATTTTTCTTGATTTGGTGCCTTAAAATTACGATAATAGGCTAATGTGCTGTAACTTGTCGACGGGTCACCAGCGGCGACCGTACAGACAAGGCGAATCAGAAACAGATAGCTTAATTCAAGTTCAGACAAAGGAACGACAAGGAAGATATCTGGAGTGTGCGCTGCGGTTAGCCCACGTGTGAGCTTGTTACTCTGACGTCATTAACTGGGACAAATTCCCAACTCCAGATCTTGATACAATGCATTCGACGAAAACAGGAGAAGGCCCTCTCAGTTTGGGTATATTTATCCTGCGATTTAACACTTTACCGAGTTCACTTTAAAAATCTGTGTTGCGATATGATCCGATACGTTGAGGTCGGAAAATGTAAGAAATTAAAGAAATCTACTCAGCCGTGTCCATGGACCTTAAAGTGACATGCTGAGCTCCAGTGGTTGATCATAACCTCTTCTGTTTGGCCTCTAGTTCTACAGAGGCCCATAAAATAAACCTAGTTGAAAATTCCATTGCGGCGATTACCGGGGGATATTAATGTGACATTCTGAGATCCAATGGTGATCACAACCTTGTCTTGTTTTTCCCTAGTTTGACATGACCCTAAAAACACGCTGAAATTCCCAATCCCACATGTACACTCCATTTTAGTTGTATGAGTTTGTCTGTAATTTCCATTCTGCAAGGCCATGTGTGTATTTAATTGCCGGATGGGACATTGAATACAAAAAAAGCTTGTTTCATAATTAAAAGATAGTTGCCTTATTCGTTTTAATTATTTGTGACTTGGAGTAGGTAAGTGTACATGCAAAAATCTAGGTTGTCATAAAATTGAGGGCGCCGGCTGCCCTTCCCACCAATATCCCTTTATTGTTTACTATTATTTCCGAGAAGAATTTAACAAAAAATACATGTGTGATAAGCATGTGCCCAAAGAATAAATTGCTTCTAAAAGCCCTCAAGCACAATATAATTCTAATGTCAAAACCCACTGCAAATTCAAAGTGTATAAATAACTGAAACTCCAAGATGTGCAGACATGAGGAATTTCAGTTAAAACTGAAGTCATCTTGTTTATTACGGTTAATACTTACGCTGATGGGGTACATTACAAATTGCATCTTCTGGGAGATTGCAGCATTACTAAAATCAACACCCCTATTACAAAAAGGAACCCCCACCCTAAAGGTACCGATCAACATCGGTCCGCCCAACCTTACCCTGGACCTCTGCTCTTTCGGGAATCAACAAGGCGGTAACGTATGTTTGCTGTCTGTTTTCCTATTTGTGGCAGGAAACTAGCTGATTTGTCTAGGTTTCCAGCAGTGTTCCCGTTTAGGAGTCTTAGACTCTTTTTGGAGAGGTTCCTTTTAAATCTCACTTGGGGTTGTGAAATTTGGACCTATTTCTGGCCGTATTTTAATGACGGCTTTCAGAGGTTAGCGTAGGTCCATGTTTCATCCCCTTCGTGTTTTGATACGCATTGTCGGGTTTTGCGACATCCGACTTTAGTGATTTTTGACATTGTCTATCACAATATGTTATATTATATTGTAATATATTGTGTTTAGACCTCTAATATTAATTCTAGTATGTAAGCATATATAGTTGATGCTGATCGGTGCTTTCTTTGTTGTTCTTTTCACATACAGATGCCGGCTGGGTACAGCTTTGGATCACAATCACGGAGTTCACTAGAGATCTAGAATAAATAGTTATAGTTTTACAGATTTATACCGATCTTTCTCAAAGTGCGTTTTCGGTTATTCTGTATCAATTTTGAGCGTGATTCAGTGTAATTCTATTATTTATTATACACGTATTTGGATATTGGTGTCCAAATAATTGTTTGGATACGGCGTTTAGCCGCCGAATTTTATTTTTGGGCTATTGGTTCTACATTCCAATTCCTTGTTTTGCGGTTCTAATGGAGGACCACGTCTTGGTCTCTCACCATGTCACAATTATACTTTTCAGTAAATAATCAATCAATCAGTCAATCGACGATCATTCAATCAGTCAATTTAAGTTATTTCACTTCTGTAGGAGCGTCTAAAATTTGGTCGGGACTAAATTTGATCGCAGTGGTATGGCAGATGTGGTCGCCGTCGTCAAGATCTGGTGTAGTGCTTTCCCCGAGTGTAGCCCAAGCCACCCAGGAGGAGTTCCTCCAGTGCGACGTCCCTGGGAGAACCAGGTAGTCCCATTCAGCGTGCGCCCACCCGGAGGCGGCGCAAAGAGTTGAGAGAGAACTGTGCTGGAATCCTCATCCGCGTGCATTATGACGCGTCGCACGGGACGATTTCCCGGGGGGAACCATCAGAGGGAGTTATCTGATGGTTTGTACCGAGCCGCACAGGGTAATTTGCAAAACCCGCAGCGGCTCAGAGAGGAGGTAGCCTTTTGCACTCCCAACCTATGCCGACTGGTAGTTTGAATAAACAATAAATTCAATACAAAGCAAACTAGGGCGTGCACGTATCCAGTCGGCCGAGTTCTCTTGAGAGCCTCCTTGATTCAAAATGACCTTGAAGCTATTAATAGTTGCGAGAGACCTGTGCTGGAATCATCCACGGGCATTTGAAGCCGTCTGCACGGGAGGACGATTCCCGGAACCATCAGAGGGGAGTTAATCCTGATGGGTGTCCCGAGCCGACACAGGGTATTTGCAAAACCCGCAGCTGATCAGAGAGGAGTAGGCCTTTTGCACTCTAGCAACCTATGCCGACTGGTAGTATGCATAACATGAAATTAATACAAAGCAAATAGTGCGTGCACGTATTCCAGTCGGCCGGGTTCTCTTGAAATCTTAATAGAATACAAAATGCCCAAGGGCATGATGTGGGAACTTCATTGATTAATGGACGAGAAAAGAAGTCCCTTTGAATACCCTGCCTCAGTAGCCTCCATTGGAAGCAGGCACAAGAGGCGTTTCACGGTAATATCACGGAGACACAACAAGTGTACTCCGGTCCTATTAATTATGGACCAAGGGGGATCCCAATCCCCAGAGACATGAGGGGATGCTCACAGAACTTGACGGGGAAGGAATTCCCCCTTTACATACGCACCTCAACAGCGGAGCATACGCATGAAGCGCTTCACGTTGTCAAATTTGAAATTAGATTTCGTGCCTCATTATACGAGTCAAAGATTTAAAATTTTAATCAATATCGATCACTCTATAGAATACGATTTATAGGTGTTGGCTGTGGAAACAGCTATTTTATTTAAGGTTTTAAAGAGATATGTTTTTGGAAACTATTTTATGGTGAAAATAGAGTGAAGCTGACACGGAAATCGTTTCGTGTCAATACCAGAGGTGCACTGTGATGAGGCTGAGTGGTTTGGAAGCGGTCACACAGGGTTGTGGACGATATCGAAGCCTTGTTAGAGGTGACAAGGATCCTTGTTGTTAATTGCCAATCGATATTGTTGTCTAGACAGGGATTTTCTTTCAGGTACAGGAGAGTATGATTTCTATTGGACTCAGTTTATCGGTTGCCTCCAGCACTTTGTGTCGGCGGTATGATCGGCCTTTTTGTATAGTTGTAACCGTCCCCTGCACGAGAGGATTTCAGCGGTGTGCCAGCGACGTGGATTCGGGAGCCACGCATACCTTTGATCTCAATCAGTCCTTCTTCGGCAAGGAGTTCTCAGTATGCGTTGTGTATTCTTGTACCGCCAAGGCACTCTCGTCTCCAGCCTCGTGGTGCAGGGGCTCCCGTTCATCGAACTTTGTCAACTCATCAGAGCCGGTGGGAAGTAATCATTGTCCGGAAGTATCATAGTCCGGGGCTCACATAGACGATAACGGAAAAAGCGTGAAATAATGTTTGCGTGAAGAGTCAACTGAATCGATTCCCTATTGTTCACCATTGTTCCGGAAGGTGCGCCCGGCTGGCTGCATCTCCTACAACATTGGTAGTGGGCCATGAGGAATTATGCTGGTGTCAGCATGGTCTGGGATACTCCACGTTGAGGGCTGCTTTGTTCACAGGTGTTTTGTGAGGAGTGATCAATCCACTCTCCTTTTGAAGGACTGTAAGAGTTCAGAATGAGGAATAGTTCGATTCTTTGGCCTATCCTCCGTTCCCGGAGTGAAAAAAGGAGGGGGGGGGTCATATGCGATGCTGGCAGGTGTAGTACCGCGCGTAGAGGTATCATGATTCAGCTGTAAAGGCAGCCGGTTAGTCGTGGAGGGACGCCGCAGGTGATATGTGTCACAGATTAGATGCAACGTGTCCAGTCTTTATCTAATGCTCTCAATCCTGTTTTGTAGGACCATTATTGCATAATGGTGCGGGTTGGCGGTGCCATTTACATGCCCATCTGGTTTTATGTTCCCTGATAACTCGATATGAATACATTTCAATATTATCCAGACTATGGGGATAAATGGTTGTCTCTCGATTCTCAGGATGAGTCCTGTACGCTACATTTAGTTCAAGTCGTGTTTGTATTGGTATAAACAGCCCCCTCTATAGAGCCAGTTTGATTCCCTGCTTGTGGTCGTCAGCGATTGTTTAAGGTTTGGTGTTTGCTCCTGGTTTAAGTCAGGTCCGTTTTGTCCTGACACCGGATTTTGAGGCTTGTTAGATATATTTGTAGTCAGTCAATTTGGCGCCAGGTTTCTAAATAATAATATGTTGAAGGATTCTCAGTCTTAGGTATATTAGTGGGCATCACCTACTAGATCTGGGGATCTCCGCTGAAACGAACATTCTGCCTTCTTTATTCCATTTGACACCCTATGTCGAGTGCAGTAGTGTGTCAGATTGTTAGGTTGATTCAGTGAGTGGATTTTATATATCTTGGAAGCCGGGGGCGATTCCCGACTCACCATCGGATGTAAGAGCGGTAGATGTAGCCTACCCAAAATAGGATGTGGGGTTAGATTTAATAATTTCATCCTACACTGTAGTACGGTCTCTTGAGAAGTCCGTGATGTATATCAGGATTGGAGCTTGTTATGTTGGAGGGCGGTTCACTTCCCGAGGTTGACCATCTCTTGATGGGAAATTGACAGTGTCATGTCACGGCATCCAGGCATTAATCCAGCAAGCAGGCCATTTTGTCTGGTTTCAGGTTTTGCTCTCTGTACGCTATTTTATTTTCAACAAAAACTTGTTTAGGGCCTGTTCGGTCATTTCCACCGCTGTTTTCAGGTTTTGCCATAAGTAAATTTACATCTTCCAGTATCGACGCCCGTTTCCTTAGACGCTCTATTGATACCGTGGAGAGCGTTGGCAGCCTATGCCCCTTCTCCCAGGAGTTTGAAGTGTTCGAATGAAGTTTGCGTGTTTCTCTTGTTCGTTTTGTTTGACACCGGTCGGGTTTCGGTACCGGCGCTTTGTGGTGTATTGTGGGGATTCACGCCGCCCTGTCGACCCAGCAGGAGGTCGACAGGGTCATGCATCGCCCTTTGCAACTTGTGTGTTGGGATTTTGCCGCACTATGACGGAGAGAGCACTCACCTGTACAGAGGTCAGTGGGAGAGAGGCCCGCGCACATTTGGAAAAGTAGTGCGCTCCCTCTCGGTTGTTCAAAATACTGAGATATTTTTAGGGTTGTAAAGGTCTTATATTCAAGTCCTCCTGAAGTGATTAAACACGATTCAACACCCTTATGGATAGGCAGTACGTATAGCGTAATTGGACTATATATGAATATAGGCCGAATGAGGGGTTTGTGTACATAGCTTCTTGGATATTCCCATCGCGGTTTTTATCCCTGAGGACGTCTGGGGCGTGAATGATGTCCTGTGCCGGACTATAGTTATCCAGCATAGCGGATCAGTATAGCTACACGTGCAGGGGACTATTCACTCGGCACCACTCGGCGGACCGGGGTGGAGCAGGCTATAGGCTATAGGACTCTAGGATATCCGGGAGCCAAGCACGTTCTCCATTGCTGAATAAGCTGGAAAAACCTTGTTGGGTGAAGGTCTCGGAATTGAGGGCCTATTTTTACAGTTGTAAGTGGACTGGAGGCCCGGGGGACTATAAAATTTTCTGAAACCGATCTGTGTTTGTCTGCTTTAGGCCTAATACCAATGAATGAGGCCTAATTATAACGTTTTTAATTGTTTATTTTTTTCTGTTTTAATTCAAAATAATTAGGCTTAAGTTTGCTTTTGAGGCTTAGCTTATTATATTTAGATACATGTTTAATGACATACTATTTTTTGGTGTTAGGATAGCCTTGGGACTTGGAAGAAATACACAGCTGATATTGGTGAGCAAGGTGGTAATTTTGGCACGAAATCAATATGCACACGTATACGGTAAAGTAGTTTGGGCTTTATCCGGATTCTTTATCAGGGATACAACGCAAATTGATTAAGTGCCAACGTGCCATATTATGTTGACCATATGGCCTGCTCAATAAGGAGCCATTTGTATATCTTCGGAACGTACGCTTATCTTCGCTACGACGTGTGGGTATACGACAAGAAAGGCTATTTAACGTGTTGTCAGTGTTCGAATTGGTTACGACAACCCGGAAGTGTTTGGAGTAGGCCAATGTGCAAAACAAGGGGGCAGGAAATGTGCAATTGTTTGGCCGGGTTTTGGACATTGGCGGTAGTTGTAAGACGAAATATTAGGGTCTGTTATTTCTTCAATGGTTTCGGTGTATTTGCAGACAAGTTCTTCGTTATCCAGCTCAGCGTAGAATCTTAGATTTTTATTGTCAATGTTGAATTCGCGTGTTTGTTTTCCCGTTGCGGTGAATCTTTACAGCGATGATCGGTTCACACGGGGGGCCGTCGTCTCATCTTTCGCAATCCATGCTCCGTAATTGTTATTAACATTTTCGAAGAGCTTAAACGATGTTCGGAACTGAGTTAGGATTTGGCCAGCCTGGGCTATTCCTTTTTGTTTTCAAAAGCCAGTCAGAAGCTCCGTTGAACTAAGGGAGTCGGCAGACATGAAAGGTATTTCGATTAAACGGCCTTTTTCAGTAAAGTCGGGTCGAGGGTGATCCGAGTGGGACCCTGTCGGCCGATAGAATGGCTTTGGTTTATTTTTCACCGGGAAATTTAACTAATTTGTTTTTGATTATGAGCTAAATTTAGTATTTATTATATCCATAAGTACCATTGGTTAAGCTTCATGTTATGGTTTCGGATCCCAGTACATGTTAGGCAATATGCTGAATGAAAAAAAAATTGAAGAACTTGGTCCATGATTAGACATAGCTTGAACTTCTAATTTTTCCCCCACGGCGTCACCGATTTTTCTTCTTAGATACCTAAACGGTAGAGAGGTATAGGCGTCTCATCTGGCCATAGGGCTTGGTGTGGGGGGGGGGTGGGGGGGGGGGTGTTTGGGGGCTGATCCTTAGCACATTTAGTTGTAAGCCATATCGTTGCCTGCTGAATGTTTTTCGTAACTATTGAAATCTACATAGTGGGGTTTCTGTAGGCAGGTGATACAGTAGATTCTGCCTTGTTTAGTCAGTCGATGTCTAGAGGTCAAGCTAGGAGTAAGACTAAGATGGACGGTCTCGCTGGAGGGACCGCAGGAGTCATCTTTCGATGGCTTAAGGCGGAGAGTATAGTTAAATATCTAATGTTTAGTCGGATTGTACCGACATCTTTCTGGCAGTTTTGTAGTGACCATGGATATCATAGTAAACTACTATGTAAACGTCCATGAGTAGACTACGGTCTTGAGAGATCTAATTTTGGGAGGAATTATTTTTGTATATTCCGTTTCCTCCATATGTTCTCACCTCCTCCGCTCTGTGCCAGTCTGTTTGCAATTTGTAATGTACCCACATCAGCGTAAGTATTAATCCGTAATAAACGAGTAAAGACACTAAGTGTCTGTTTGTTTATTAGGATTAGTATATACTTACCTGATGGGGGTACATTATACTCCCAGCCCGCCCAGCCCCTGAGAACCTCTGGCTTGTTGATCTGTAGCCTAAGTTAGAAGAGGTCAGGGATAAGGTTGGGCGTACCGATGTTGATCGGTACCTGTAGGGTTGGGAGGTTCCATTTTTGTATAGGGGTGTTAGATTTAGGGAATGCTGCAATCGTCACAAGGAAGATTGCAATTTGTAATGTACCCACATCAGGTAAGAATATACTAATCCTAATAAACAAACAGACACTTAGTGTCTTTATCTTTTACATTTTTATTTTTGCTTGAATTTAAACATTTTCATTTATTTTCAGCCTGATTTTGGGTATTTTGCGGGATTTTTTTTTTTGCTTTCAGTTCAATGCAAAAGTTCATTCTCATGTCTGGATGTGTAAATACCAAAAGAATATTTGAAACCCATCTGTAAGTTGATATGAGGTATGTAACAATTACCATAATGTAAAAAAAAAATCATCATTTTAAACAATACTGGAATTTAAAAACCGGTAACCATGAAGATAATCAGCCTCTTTGTCAGTTATTGTTCAAAGGTTAAAGGACCAATGCTGTCATAATATTCGTGAAATATTTTGAATCAAATTTTGTATCTTAACTGTATCTCGGTGTATGACGTTAATTGGATCGTTTCTCTCATTCAACTGATATAAGATCAATATATCCCCCACTATCCATAAATTGTCCATAAACTTTTTTGTTTTGGAGAAACAAATTAAAATATGGTTGTGTTATCTTTTTATGATTTTTAAAACTTTGTTTAATAACACAAGAGTACATGTATGTGGTGCGTTTCACATATGTGTTCAATCTACGATGGGGAACGTGAACATTTCATTAGCAATGTTAAAAAGTTGAGAATGATACTTTTCTCCATGATTATGAAGGAAGCCCACCAAAGATATATTGTTGATAGCCTTTTTAGATGAGAATCATTAAATGAGGACACTGCTGGCTTAAGCATGAAATGAGTCATCGCGTTTGCATTGTATTAAAAATATGCACGACCAAGTTGCAGCTGTAGCCATAAGGGCATAATTACATTTTACCCTTGGCACTGTACCATGTGCTTTATTTGTCACCTTTATCCCAGACTTGGGCTACTTCTAGCCCAGATTCGCTGCAGCGGTTCCATTGTTTAGCGCAGTGAAGGTGAACCATTGTGAAAGCTAGTGAGACATAGCAATTCTGGCTGGAGCCGGCTCTAGATTTGTACACAAAATGTCTCGCCTCGAGGCTTTTTCATGAAACTGCAACCCGATATTAGCTGGTTCTGGCCCACACAAGTTTGCCGGTGGAAGGTCAGTAATGCCAATCTGTATCGCTAAAGCCTTTGGTGTGCGAGTCCCAGGAAATTGCCTAGCACAGGTCCCGGTAAAGGGTTTACAGAATAAAGCACATGATACAGAGTAGGTGCAAAGGTAATGTAGTTATGCTGCATGATACACAGGCAAAAATCTGATTAATACATAAAAGTGCTGGACTACTAATAACTTGTGGTCGAACAAAGTATAGTGACATTACAGTGCATCTTGACATTTGTCCTTTACTGTGAAGGCCTGTGTGCATTTTGTTATAATATTTGCTCATACTATTTACAGTCATTGATAGCATTGCACAATGTGTATGAGAGTTGAGTTCCCTAGCTGCAGAAAGCCTCTGACCAAAAAGTTTGACCGTAAATTACATCTCCTTTGCAATGAGGTTTGGATTAAGGTATTTTAAACTTTCCATATACAGTGCCATGTACCTATACTTTCAGTACCCATATTATAGTACTTAGAATAAAAAAGTGCTTAATATCCTAATAAACACCAGCCTTTCAAAGTCATGTAAACAAGTTGTAAAACAAAAAAGTACTAAACATGTTCTGTGACAAAAAGAGTTGCAAATGTCATTTTTTGTGTGTTGGGATGAAACGCTCTATGAGTCACATGCCCTCATAGGTGCAGGTTTCAAAAACGGTGCATTAGCGGATGGTTTAATGCATCCTGTGAGATTTGTGTAAAGGGACAAAAGGGCTCTATTTGGTTTTATGGATCAGAGGACTTTGACAGTTCAATTTAAAATTCTAATATATTGATTCTGTTTAAGTTAAAAAAACATACAGCGATGGCAACCCACCAATATATGACTATTGCAAAAGTTTATGCAAAACAGGTACAGGATGCAGAGGGGAGATTATTGTTGCTATTATATTTTCAAGTCCCTTGTACCTACATTGGCCTGGTTGGCTGCCACATCAGAAGTATTGGACATTTTCATTACAATTAAATTTTATGTAAAAATTAGAAATCTTTTCTTGCTTTATAAGAAAATAAGTAACTTCTTGGTACACCAGAAATATACTTAATTTGACTTAGATAAACGTTAGTGTACTAAACCTTGACTGGGGCTTTTATCACCATACTAAATATCAATGGTGTAAATTATCATGCAATTGTATTATCAGAAATCTGAGAAATCTGGTGGTAGCTGCAGTTACATTATTTATACCTGCTATCATATTCTGCCAATGAATTAAATGTAGAGGGAAGTTTAAAAGTAAAAAAAATATCCATTTCAAATTTTATGATGTTTAAAAGGATTAGTATGAATTATGACAGTACTTTGATTACCGGTACTGTATAATATGTTGGAATATGTGCTGAATGGCATACCCATATCATAAATATGCCAAGTAGATTTTAACAAGAAGAATGTTTTTTAGAATATGTAAATGCTACTAAACAGTAGGCTCACTCATATATTTTCAAAATATTTGTTTTGTTTTATTAGAAAAGATTCAAATAGATCTAGAACTAAGACAGTCCCCTAAATGCTCAATTCAAATTTTGAGATGAAAAAGTTTTTTTGTTTTGATGTGTAACCATTTGTGTGTAGTGTAACCGTACTATAAGGACACTGAATAACAACATTCTGATCCAGAATTTATTACAAAGTTATGATTTCTAATGAAGGACATCGATTTGAGCCATGCTATTTCCAACAGATTAGTATGCGGATAAGCATTACGCACTTCCAAACAATTATTTGTTAGAAATTAGGGTGCCATCCTTGGAATACAGTACTAATTTTTTCAAAATTAAAAAGTGACCCATTTCTCTACAAAATTGGCATGAAAATGGGGTTATTGGATATACCAGAAGCGGAAATTGACCCCAAATGTCGGAATGGTATCTGTCTGTGTCACATGTTGACTTGATTTAATTTTTCTAACATAGCAAAACACACCAAAACTCTGGTTTTGGCCCTGTGTTCCAGACCAAGTTAATAATTGATTTGACATTTATTTTCCACTAAAGTTGAATAAAGAATTGGCTGTTTCTAATGTAAACAAAGAGTTTTTTCATAAAACAACAGTGCTGTATTTTTCTGGAATTAGGATCATTCATTGTGAGATATCAGTTCACCTCATCATTGTCATTTGAGGAAACTTCACAAAATATGTTAGCACACCAGTGCAATCCAGTTGCAAAATTATTTCATTTAATTTTATGGTGAGGTACCATAAGATGTGTCAAATATGGACAATACACACAGATTTTAATCATTTATGCTTCAGTTTTGTTCTCTCTATAAAACAGAAAAGCCCCTATTATATATCAAACATGTTTTGTCATGGATCATTATATAGAGGCATGATTCTTCTAAATTATACATATCATTTATTTGACTTTCCTAGAACATACAACACAGTCGATTATAATTTGTTGGACAGAAACGAAACAGCGTGTATTGAACTGGTGTGAGTTCCAGGAAGAACCCCACCTCGTTTCCCGATGGTGTTTATTGATACAAAGCTTGCGCCACATCCGGTGTAGCTTGTTGCGCTTACATGAGTGTGCGTATCTCCTGTCCAGATTATTTTTTAAAATTCCCAATGTCGTAAATTTAGGAAAACCAAAACACCTTCACCCTACACTCTGTCCAGCTTGAAGTATGAAGTAACGACGCACACCCCGTAGTGTTGAAATGCTTATACGCTGTTTGGCATAGTCAAATTCGCAGTCACTCCAAAGATCGAATGAAGACACAACCAGAGAATGATCTCTTTACAACAGTCAAAAGTTAGCAGTTATCAATGTTAAAGGCACAACATTTATTGAAGGACACTTATGTAAGCGATATTGATTACTCCATACTTCTAGGTATAATGGATAATGGTGAGATGGGATGATGATCTGATTGTAAGCACACCCAGCAAGTATAGTGAACATGGGCTCCTTTTTACAACCCATATCAAGATATGAATGAACATTTGCTCCTTTTATACCTCAATAAGTATGAATGAAACAGTGGGCTCCTTTTTACAACAACCCATAGTATGAATGAACATTGGGCCCTCTTTTTACAACCAAAAGTATGAATGACCATTGGGCTCGTTTTTACACCCAAATAACTATAATGACATTGGGCTCCTTTTACCCCCGGCGTATGGAGTAAACTTGGTCCTCTTCTTTACCCCCAATAATTATTCCAGGACTGTCTATGTCTCATAATCTCCCCCATTTAAACCAGTGTACAGTTAACTCTGTTAGTACTAACCCGCCTATTGGTCACCTAGAACTCCTGCCTTTCTTTAAACCATCAGCACATTGTTAGGATGGTGAGAGTCCTGAAACCTGGCAGATAGGTGGTTCAGGGAGGACTCATGACTTAAGTGTACTAATGCTGTTTGTCCTGGACAAAGGATATTTTAGTGCTTTATGTGTAATAAGTGTAGTGGCAATGTACAGTTTTGCAATGAAATGTTAATCTGTTGTTACTTAAGGACAGGGTCCTGCGTGGTGTGAGGAGGAGGGTAGGTGCAAGATTTTAATGCTCAAATTTTAATTATAGAAAAAAAGGAAATACAACTTAAAGTAATTTCCAATCAACTTTTTTAATACACATTGTTGTAATCTGAGGTATATTGTGATAGTTAACTTCAATTATCCATTTTTATAATCAAAGAAACTTTGGCATAAAATGCCGCATGTCTCAAACCTGAGCTCTAGAAGCAGGGCTTTTTGTGCACCCATCCTTTTCCCTATCAATTTAGTAGTACTCTTCTCACATAAATTTGAATAATTAAATGTCATCAAACTCCTAGGTAAGAACACCAACTACCATAATCTTACAGCAAGAGTAGGCTCTTTGGTCGTTATGACATTATCCAAGTAAAAATAGAGCTTTTCACACCAAACACAAGATGGGATTGAATTTGCAATCAGTTTTGCTGTTGTAAGTGTCACTAAAAGAAGTAGTTCATGAAAAACAGCTTGTTAATCCTTCTCTTGGAAAACTAACTAAGGCAGTGTTGTACATGTGCATCCGGCTGCATCAGACTAAAAAACAGTGGTCGATCACAAATTGATAGATTGTCTGCTGTAATACTACTGTTGCTTTAGATCATACAATACCCAGGTAACAGAGGACAACTATGTATACCTTCTTTTGGCTATGACTCATTGAACTGTTTCATGCTGGAAATGAGATTATGGAGATTTGTAGTAATTTAGCCATTTCACTTTTGAGTAGTTAGAAATGATGTGAGACGGACTGATGAAATCTTAATGAATTTCAAGTGTAATTTATCCTCTCGCTTGAATTCTGTGAATTTTTATAGTAATCAACATTTTGATAAAGACTCTCGCCGCACTCCTCTTTCGTAAACACATTGAGTAAGACAGAGAAATAGATGTATGGGGAATAGAAGGCAGTGTTTCATAGAATTTGATGAGTAGTCTTGCGTGCTGAGTATGTTAAGTCATGATATGGTATTCAACAACAATTATCGGGAATTCCCACTTTTTGGCTTAATAACATGTATGCCAGAAGGTGTTTTCAACTGTTTTGAACCAATCCCATAATGCATTGCATTATGCTTATACTCTACTGTACTAAACACAATGCAATAGGGATAAAAAGTGGTTCCAGAAGTTTAAGAACCACAAAACATTTCATGATCATGATCAAAATTCTTTAAAGAGACATGAGGAGATTTCCAGAAAGAAGCGCCCCCAATTTTTCTCTAACCCCGGTTTTTTAATATTTGCATGCTTACCAATGTATTAGATCACACCTGAAGTGAATAAGCCAAAGACGCTGTCTTTATGAAATACGATGATGATCTAGTATTTTCTGTCGTGCACAACAGAAATAAAAGCATGGTTTTCTATGGGGAACGATTCCGATAGCAGCAGTTCAACAAGGTTTGCAGTTTTCTTTTGCACCTCTTTGTCAAATCTTCAAAACGTTCTCGGTAGGTGGTCTACAACCGATCCAGTGAAATTTGAGAGAAATTTGTATCCTAAAAATTCTCCTCCTGTCACTTAAGTAGTTACTTAGTACTTTGTGGGCTAAATTGAGTGTAAAAGTCAGGGTTTGTGTGTTGAGGATAGAATTTTTGTGGAATCACATGACCTTATTGAGGTGAATTTCCAAGTTATGCCATCCAACCGTGGGCACCTTCTTTGGCCACATTGTTTCAACTAATTACCATATGTGTGCGCGCAGTTATGTATTAGATAAAGGTCTCCAAACAGACTATTCGCGAATGTAATGGTCATCTGGAGATTTGTTGAGTCTTGCCTAGTTTCTGACCATGTCGAGCCACAGGCGATACATGTCAGAAACTAGCAAGCCGAACATATCTCTAGATACCATTATATTCGCGAATGGTTTGTTTGGAGACTTTATCTTACATAAACGTCGAGAAAGGATTTAAATGGAATTTTATCCAATTATTCGTCCACATTTTGGATACTCTTTATAATTTTAACGTTAAAAGTGACATAATCCTAACTTTTTTCTTTAATAAAAGCAACCACAATCCTTCCTAGATCGCATGTGTACGATCTATCACAATAGATATCCCCGGGTATAATCTACCAGAGGTATTCGATCTTGAGCATTCGGCTGATGTATTGTATACTCACCTGTTGAACATAAAACCCATAGAGTAAATCTGTGTTTCGGCTTAACTGTCGTCTTGGTTGTCAACCATACACTCACCAAGAAAAGGGAATGTGGTCCATGGTTGCAAAGCAGCTGACTGTACATTCCCCAATTTCCTGACCCTCGTTCAGATACGATTATAATTCAGAATACATACCATCCTGACACAACAGAATTTATAGCATTAAATGAGTTGGACTCGTGAAAAGCATTAAGATTTTTGGTTAATGTGGATTGCTTCCCCTCCGGCCTTTAGGCTGAACTTATGTGCAATTTTTTTGTTAACTGCACGCCACCCATTGGCACACCTGGGTGAAATTGTTGGGAACATTCCAGACCGCCTCTGAGCACACTATATATCTCCTGGGTGTGTTCTGCATCGGTATGCCTAAGACCTTCTGGTCGTATTTTCATTTATCGAAGGTCGGATTAGCGATCACAATGTCCCTCTACCTTGTTACAGAGTTGGAGCATCTTAGGGAGCCCACTCCTGTCATTTTGCTATAGGCATGGTCTATTTGGAATTAGCGGCCGATTTTCGTGATGATTAAAGTATACTTTTTTGTCGAAATTGAGTTTTTTTGTTTATTTAAAGTTTAAATTAAGGAAAAATTATGATAATTGTCTTACAAAAATAAAAAAATAATTGCAGTACCCGTGCTTTTGTGCAATCGTAACATAAGAAGTCCCATGGGGAAAATAATTTGTATTCCCTAACATTAATTTCTAACTTGATTCCCAGAGTATTAACAGTATTATAATGTGGAATTAATCTTTTTAACTGTAATGACCCCTTGACATATCATTCCTATACGGCACAAAGCTACACCATAGCTTATGTATTTTAAATACAATCCTGCTTACAACATCCATGGAATAACCGTACGCTGTTGGCATTCATCCTGACAGACGTTTCTAATGTTGGCTCGCAATAACTCCTTAAGACAGGGAGTTGTTGGTCATGGCAGGTGTCCATAATGAGACTATAATTTAAATATCCCTTCCCCTATGACAATGGGTAGACGGTGTTTCTATCTACACCAATTCCTATAGTATGTTTCTTTTGTTTATACATGACCATTATTTTTTGTTGCCGGAGTGTCCATCTAGCTAGCTAGATGACCATTATTTCAGATAATGGCATCTAGATAGCTAGATGACACTTCCGCAAAAATAATGGTCATGTATAACGAAAATACGGACACTAGATAATGATTAATGGTCAGAGGGCTAGACGTTTATGATTAGATAAGGTCTCCAAACGACCATTCGCGAATATAATGGTCGTTAGATATGTGTTGATCTTGCTAGTTTCTGACCATGTCGAGCCGCAGGCTAACATGTTCAGGAAACGAGCAAGCGAAACATATCTCTAGACGCCCATTATATTCGCGAATGGTTTGTTTGGAGACCTATATCTACAGAAACGTCGAGCAAAGGATTAAATGGAATTTTGATCCATTATTCGCCACCATATTGGTACTCTTTATAATTTTTAAAACGTTAAAAGTGACATAAGCCTAACTTTTTTCTTTATAAAAAAGCACCAGATCCTTCCTTATCGCATGTTTACGAGTCTTCACCAATAGATAATCCAGCGGATAATCTACCAGAGGTAATTCGATCTTTGGGCATTCATCTTGATGTATTGTAGACTCACCGTATTGAACACTACAACCCATAGAGGAAATCTGTGTTTCGGCTTAACTGTCTCTTTGGGGTCACCAATACACTCACCAAGACAAAGGGAATGTTTACAGGTGCAAAGCAGCTGGCTGTACAGTCCCCAATTTTCTTTACCCTCGTTCAGATATGATTATAATTCAGAATATACCATCACTGACACAACAGAATTTATATCATTAAATGAGTGGTCTCGTGAAAAGCATTAAGATTTTGGTTAATGTGATTGCTTCCCGGCCTTTAGGGCTGGAATTATGTGCATGTTTTTGTTACTTGCACTCCACCCATTGCCATCCTGGGTGAAATGTTGTGGAATCAATTCCGACCGCCGCGTGACATAACACTATATATCTCCTGTGTGTTCGCATCGGTATGCCATAAATACTCTGGTCATTTTTTTCCATTTATCGAACTGCTCGTATGAGCGATCACATGTCCCTCTGCCTTGTGACGGAGTTGGAGCGTCTTAGGAGCCCAACTCTGTACATTTTGCTATAGGCATGATCTATTTGGAATTAACGGCCGATTTCGGGATGATTGAAATATACTTTTTTTGTCGAATTGCTATTTTAAAATGTCAATTTGGTTCATGGACGTCCCGTTGTGATTTCTTACAAAAATAAAAAATAATGCAGTACCCGTTCTTTTGTTTCAATAGTATATAAGAAGTCCACGATAATTGGGTATTCCCTAACATTATTTCTAACTTTGATTCGAGAGTATTAACGGTATTATAAATGTGGAATTAATCTTTTAACTGTAAGGACCCTTGCATATCATTCCTACACGGCACAAAGCGACACCATAGTCATATGTATTTTTTTTTTAAATACAATCCTGCTTACGACATCCATGGAATAACCGTACGTGTGCCTTCAGCCTACAGACTTTTATGTTTGTCTCGCAATAAACTCCTTAATTACAGGGGGTTGTTGCGATCATGGAGG
This sequence comes from Ophioderma brevispina, assembly GCA_023653785.1. Taxonomy (NCBI): domain Eukaryota; kingdom Metazoa; phylum Echinodermata; class Ophiuroidea; order Amphilepidida; family Ophiodermatidae; genus Ophioderma; species Ophioderma brevispina. The sequence goes on along the minus strand of JAMKCH010007649.1, from coordinate 10,249 downwards.
TGGCCATAATGCGATTATAATTAAAATCCCTCCCCCAACATGGTAGAGCTGTTTTTCTACACCAATTCCTATAGTAATGTTTCTTTTGTTTTATACATGACATTATTTTTTGCGGAAGTGTCATCTAGCTAGCTTGATGACCAGTAATTTCAGATAATGGTCATCTAGCTAGCTGATGACACTTTCCGGCAAAACTATGGCATGATAACAAAAGCTGACCATAGATAATGATGAATGGGAAGAGGGCTAGACGTTTATGAATATGTATTGTGTTCTTATGAAGTCATGACTTTGTCATCTCTGCAGCAGTATGGCTACAAACATGCGACTTTTTGTCCTCCAACAAGACTCATTGTTCTTGTTTATGTTGGTTAGATACATATATGTTTTGCTACATGTTATGTTTTTCAATATCCATGCATCTTATTTGATATTACATCTGAAACAATCCATGGTTTGTGTGTAATTAGTACATTATTAGTATCATGAATATGTATCATGTACCTGATTTTCAGTTTGCTGCTGAACAATCAGCATATCTCTGTTCAGGCAACATGCTTCCCATGAACATAATAGGCATATCCCCATTTAAATGTGAGGGCATGCATCCATATGTACTACTTTCAATATTTGGTATTTGAATCAAGTTTCAAGTGGAGGTGCAGAAACACTGTAAAAAAATAAGAAAACAAATGAGGACATTTTTCACACCATATACGATAAGATGAAGTAAGGTATGTATACTATGCTATGCTATCCTACAATATTGCAAAATCCATAAAGAACAGAAGCATTTATTTGAAGTGGACAAAATACGCATAGCCTCCTTGTACTCTTTAAGGATGTAATGTTTCAAGTTTTCTTCTAATTTGGAATTATAGCAGAATAATATATAAACTAAGTTTTTTAAACTATCTTTTTAATTCACTATGGCTCGCTTGGCAATAGCAAGACCTTTCAAAGGATTGTTGAAATAAAAGTTAAAAATGACAAACCCGTTCAGTCCAGATGGGTTTACTATGTGAATTAGATACTTTCACTGGGGTACAAATGGAATTCCGACAAGGGCAGTAAAAATATTGTATGTACTATATGTGATATGTACAGATAATTGGATGGATGTATGTACACACAGTAACCTGGGTAATTCTTTTAAAGTTAAGTATTCTTCATACTAAAGTCATGTGTTACACACCTGCCATTGTGCCTATGTATTCCAATTAAAAACAAAAACAGATCATGGCCCTAAATTTTTGGTATAAATATGGAGAGGTATAAGTGGATTAAGACCAAATCCATACTCAGGGACAGAACTTTTGACAAGCGCATACTTCGTAAGGGAGCAGAGCTATCAACGCATATGGACGCGTGATCAGTGTCCAAACAACACAAATTACCTCTGTGGCTAATCCAGAGGCAAGAGGCAACGCTGAAAGTACTCGCTCTTCAAGGATGCCTGTCCCTGAGTATAACCCTTCAGTTAGTCTTTTCTTGGGTTGGAACAAAACATCTCTACCATACATAAATAGTGATTTTAAAAAAGTTAGATTATTAGCACATAGTGAGTCTGGTAGATTCTTTTAACACCTCACAAATATGGTAAAAAATTTTTTAAGTTGTATTCTCAGAAAAACCAACTATAGGATTAGAATCCAGTTCTATTGGCACTTTGTAACTCTTTATATTTGGTTATTTCAAATAATTATTGGTTCTATTTTTGGGAATGACATATTCTGTTATAATTGTCAAGCAAATGTAAACATTGTGTTAGATGAATAAATGCCCGAGTGTCATAGAAAATTATGTTGTAATGCATGCTATTGGACTGAGGCTGACTAGAGACAAAGAGTATTTTTGGCGTAGCAAGATGTATGTATATTATGTAAAAACAAGTGCGTTAATAAGGTGCATTTGTTGGAAAAACTGTGTTTATGGTTAGAGGATGTTTGACTCATATTTGGTATGCTTAAACATTTTACATTGCATTGCATTGAGATATTATAGTAAAATCAAGAAATTTGTATTTTTCTAATATCATGTCATTTTTGATGAGGCAATGAGTTGGAGTAGTTTTGAAAATGAAGCAAACATAATGTTGGCAGTCCTTTTTATCCTCCTGGCTTGAAAAAGCGTAGAGGATTTGCGAATAGCGTGCATGTCCAAAGTGTTGTGTTCCAGTTTGGTAGGCTTTCGTTTTTCACGTCTTGTTTGAAAAGTTTAATCCGATTTGAGCCAGACTTGTGTTAAGGTGTGCAAATAGGGAGCATTTCAGTGTATTGTGGAGATTTCAAAGGTCATGGACCAAGGTCAAAGGTCATCGGAGGTCCATGTTCACCAGACCTGCTCAGGGGTGACGCAAGTTTACTTGCTGTATTTTTTAAAAATGTTTTACCACATTATGTACTTTGGTGCAATAAAACAAAGAGTCGGGTCTGTTCTCCAAACGTGTGGCCTAACTCTACGTGTATACTACTCATGCGTATGTCTACATCCACACCTTTTCATACCAGTTACACAGTGCTTTGGAAAAATTTTGTCGGCACTCCGGCATGACATAGTGTGTATGTAGATTTACGACTGAAGTTTCGGGAACAGGTCGCCTGGTTTGTTCAGGCAACCAAGCAACTCTGTTATTAGGTTAATGGTAAAATTGATAAATCTGGCATGAGGGAGGGAACTAACATTGACTTAATTGGCCAGCCCACCAACTGGTAACTTCCATCCCATACATGAGCCTGCATACGACATATTTGCCACCTAGCAAGTCAGCTTAAAACATGTAATGTTCAAACGTGTAACAAAAGCATGCAAAACAGAAGTTATTCGAACTAAAATAACACCAACATATTTAGCATGCCATCTAATTTTTGAAACAGGGGTGGTCTCATGACAGTGAAAGAAACATATGGATATAATATTTGAGTTATTGAAAAGAAACCAACTATTCGCCATATGACCCATGGTGCTGATTAATAAATGTAACATTGCCCAGCCCCCCCCCCCGCAAAACCCCAGTGAAGTTGGGTCCGTATTTTGGTAAGAAGAAAGTTGCAAATTATCTGATCAGTTATTATGTTTATTTGCCTCTCTGGTATGTGGCCTCAAATGTGTCAGTTTTGACAGCAGTTTCACAATATATATGGTATTTTCAACCTACTCTTATTGAGCCTGACGTTATGAACATGTACAGATTGACACTCTTGTACAATGGGACCGATGGCTTACCCTCCTTTCTGAAAATGGGCTGCTTCTGTGGCCTCCTTTGTCCATGTCCAAATGAAATGCATGTGGAGGGAGAGTGGAATTCTGATTTTTCTCTTATACAAATTAGAATTGTTTACCAGAATAAATCTGTACACTTTGGCCCTGCTGGTGGTTTGGAACAACTTGGGACTCTGCACCGAGCTAGCCTCTTGACTGCTGGACTAAGATCCGTGTTAGCTTGCCTTACTCAATGTTGTGCTATCTTGAACATTTTTACCTTAGTTTTCTTTCTCAGAAACCAGAGGTCTCTTAGGAAATATTTTGCAAAAAGTGACAAGAATAGCATTATTTCTGCTCTGTCAGTCTCACTATGAGCTACACTATATTAATCTACAAAGGATCAAATTAAAGAAATTGTAATTGCTTAGAGTAACAGATTAAGATCGTTAAAACATCGAACAACAAAATTTCACCTCTATTCCGCAGCTGGTAACTCATTCAGTATTTTAATCTTTTAAATTTAAGTGTGCAAATTTGGTGAATATTATGCAACTGATATATACATGGTACTTACACATGTATAGTAATTTGGTTATATAAATACTGAAGCAAGAAAAAGTGAGAATAGACGTTAAACAGATATGACATGTATGTATAGAACAAGTCTGAATTCTCAGTGTTGGACATCTGTACAATACTCCATGTGCTCAGAAAAATAATAGGCAACAGCTAGACAAATAGGCAATTTCTGCAGTGGCAATTTTTTTTATTTTCTGGCCTCAAAATATATCTTTTGAGAGGGAAAGGACACCATTTTGGGTCGCTTTCCAATAATCTGCCATAACACATTTTGTCAGGCTGGTACATGTATATGATAGACAACAGTTGATTTTGTGTGTGAAAACAGTATTTCTTATAATTGTGCAAGTTTCAGAGGACAAAAGTATTAACTAGAACAAATCTTTTCATATGGGGCCATGTTGGGAATTTGTGCTTTCTGTAGAGTCCCCATAACTATGTGTGTTCTACATGTCATACTGGTCAAGATTAAAGATTAAACTCAAAATATAGGATGTTTATCTTTAAGATCTGTATCTTAATATTCAATCTTCCCAGATTTAATGAACCTTTTCAGGACCACAGTTTCATGCTGTGCTCATTTGATTGTACAGACTTATGTAGGTACTTAAAAGGTGTAGGTAGAACATTGATAGCTTGTATGTGTAACACAGCCGGGTGTGGGCATGTTTGTGCTTGTTGAGCAAGACACCAAATAGCTTACTTAACAATAATGAATTTGCTCATTCTTCAAATTAGGCTCCACATCTACTAATGCACTGACATTATCCTTGTTGTTGCATATGCCGGGGGCATAGCAGAGTATCTTGGTAAAGTAGTCGTTCATGTCCATCTATCTTTCTCACACACCGTACCCTTGTGTCCTTTATCTGAGACTAAATCCATGCACATTTTCACAGTATTATTAATGTAGGTTAAAAGGACCATGAAATTAAGCTGCACTCATTAATCATTAGAAATGTTAACATCATAATAATTATATTGTTTATCAATGTAATTGTGATGAGGCTTTACACTGTGCTCTAGGATGAAAAGTTTGAATTGGAAGCCAGAAAATTTGATGAGCATTCACAGTACCGACATTACTATGTACATGATATGCTAAGTATGCACCTAGCCATGCCTAGTCGTCATGTTTTCAATTTTTATCTATGAATATATTGTTGTTAGTGTTTACATGGCTGTCACTTGTATTTATTTGTTACTTAAAAATACCAAACGATTACATAGTGGTTGTTTTATTAAGATGTTCCACAAACATTTTTCTTTGCACAACTTTTCACATAAGCAGACTATATTTATGTAAATGTGTGAACATGTTTTTTCAGAAAAAAATAGTCCTATTTTAAATAAAATTATATAGACCATTTATTTATTATTTACAGTATAATGTGTTTTAAACATGATCTTGTTGATTATACGTCATGCTGTGTTAAAATATATAAAGAGCGCAGCACTGTTTTAGGTAACCATCTAGAGTGTGCTGTTGCAAATATCTTAATGAGGTCTTGTGTGAATTTGTTATTTGTGGTTATAGAGGAAAAACCCAGAGGGTGTTTTGAATCAATCCCATAATGCTTTGCAATCTGCCTCGACTGTACTGTACTAAACACATGTCTGCGCTTAGATATAAGTGTAAGAACCACAAGACATTTCATAATCATGCTAAAAATTCCCAAAGTACTAACACCTTGAGGGCTAAAATGAGTGTAAACATCCAAGTTTTATGTGCTAAGGATAAGATTTTTGTGGAATCACATGACCTTATTGAAGTGAAATTTCCTAAAACTGGTGCATTGTGGGATGGGCTCAATACACCCTCCGCTGACTTTGAAATTGTTACCTGTCATTTGGCCATATGAATCACAAAACGATCGAAATTGATCCATCTGATTGCATAGATCAGGGGTTCTCAATTGGCAGCTCGCGGGCCAAATCCGGCTGCCAATTATTGATTTTTGGCCCTTGACTTGTTCTAAAATATAAAGGGGATCATAAGAAATTTGGCCCGCAAGTTGGGAACTTTGAAACATGGTCAGCATTCTCTGGCCCTTCAGGTAATATAATTGAGAACCCCTGGCATAGATATTTTTGGTAGTATTAATGATGTTGTTATAGTCGGGGACAGAATTAGGCGATACATTACGCATATGTCAAGGTTTGTCAATCAGCACGATGCGTACTGTGATTGGTTTGAATTTGTAGAATGGGCAGGGCATGTTCGAATAAAATATGATGAAATTAAACCTTCAAAAAATGCCCTATTGAGTTGAATTTTGAATTCACAGACCCAATAATTCACATATAAAGTAAACTTTCTGTTTTAATAAGCTTCAGCTGTTCAGGGATCATTATTCACGGCCGACATTTGCTCTGCAGCGTCAAATTACGTTTGACGCACAATTGGTTGCCTTATTCTGTCCCCGACTATAGTAGTGTATCCCAAAGAATTCTCTGGAAACAGAGGTGCACCGTGGTTCACAAAAATTTTTTTTTTTTTTTTTTTTAGAACCACAAGACATTTCATAATCATGCTAAAAATTCGCAAAGTACTAACACCTTGAGGGCTAAAATGAGTGTAAACATCCAAGTTTTATGTGCTAAGAATAAGATTTTTGTGGAATCACATGACCTTATTGAAGTGAAATTTCCTAAAACTGGTGCATTGTGGGATGGGCTCAATACACCCTCTGCTGACTTTGAAATTGTTACCTGTGATTTGGCCATATGAATCGCAAAACGATCAAAATTGATCCATCTGATTGCATAGATCAGGGATTCTATGATGTTGTTATAGTCGGGGACAGAATTAGGCGATAAATTACGCATATGTCAAGGTTTGTCAATCAGCACGATACGTACTGTGATTGGTTTGAATTTGTAGAATGGGCAGGGCATGTTCGAATAAAATATGAAATTAAACCTTCAAAAAATGCCCTATTGAGTTGAATTTTGAACTCACAGACCCAATAATTCACATATAAAGTAAACTTTCTGTTTTAATAAGCTTCAGCTGTTCAGGGATCATTATTCACGGCCGACATTTGCTCTGCAGCGTCAAATTACGTTTGACGCACAATTGGTTGCCTTATTCTGTCCCCGACTATAGTAGTGTATCCCAAAGAATTCTCTGGAAACAGAGGTGCACCGTGGTTCACAAAAATATATTAAAATGCTTCCTGGAAATGGTTAGGGTAAAGAAAAAGCTGTGCACTCCTTCTGGAACTACCAGTGACTTAAAAAAGAAAGAAACAAGACTATCAGTCTTAAAAACATGAAATTAAAGATGCAAGATACTCAATTATAAGACCAACCTACATTCTGGCAATATTAGATCCACAAATAAAGTTTGATCACTTTGATGTGGAAAAAATGCTTTGGAATGGGAATGGTGTGGACAAAATGCTTCGGAATGGGAATATCAACCCTAGTAAAGCTCCCGGCCCAAATACAAATACCGGCCTAAGATTCCAAATTTCCTCAAAATGGCAGCTCGTGAACTTGATCCAGTACCCAGCTCTATATGCCAGCGATCTTCAACACTGCGGTGACATTCCACAAGGCGGCAAATATTTTTCTGAACCCATAAAAAGGTTCTGCAACTAATCCCGCAAATTGCCGGCCCGTCTCTTTGACTTGTGTTTGCTCTAAGATCTTAGAGAATATTATTAATATTGAGATGAAGGTGACTTGCCATTTGGTCTAATTCCACTTGGTCTAATGGCCATTTTGGCTAACTCCCATTGGTCTAACACCATTTAAGACTAATACCCAGTTAGGCTAATAACCATTTAGTCTAATAGCCATGTAGTCTCATATACATCTGGTCTAAATCTCATATCGTCTAATATCCATATCGTCTATAACCAATTTGGTCTAATGCCAATTGGTCTAATACCCATCTGATCTAATATCCATCTTGTCTAATATTCATTTGGTCTAATACCCAATTGGTCTAATATCCATTTTGTCTAATACTCATTTGGTCTAATACCCATTTGGTCTATTAGACCACATAGATATTGACCAGGTGGACATTAGACGAATTGAATATAGAATCCAACTGATATTAGACAAAATGGATAATTTGACCAAATGGATATTCGACCAGATGGATTATTAGACCAAAAGGATATTAAAAGACCATTTGGGTATTAACCAATTGGCATTAGACCCGCATGGGATCTTCGCCAAAAAAACACCCCCCCACCCATGGAATTAGAAACCATGGTGTTTGTGGTTATTCGCCCAATGGTAGTAGCTGACTGGGCCTTATACTAGCTGGGCATTCAGACCAATCCTTATAACATTTTGGTTGTTAACTACATTAGATGTTAGACTTATGGTTCTTCGACACTTGGTATTAGACAGTATGGCTGACCAATTAAAGTTAGACCAAATGGCTATTAGACCACTGGGATTAATCATTGGGGCAATAAACTGAGGTGACACCCATTGATTTGAGTATCTAAGAAACAATTCTTACTGACATCCATCACGCCTTTTCGCCGCGCCAGTTCTACAAAATCTCAATCCTCACTATACTGACTTAACAGCCTTCATCGGCACAATGCCATTCTTAATTTCTTCAAAAGCCTTTGACTTTCCCCACCCCATGACAAACATGCTCAAACTGGACCATTACGATATCCGTGGTAGCACCCATTGAATTGATCTTTCCTTACATGATTTTTCCGAAAAACCGTGGTCTATCTATCGACTGCTAAACCGTGTTTGTTTGGATACTGCACTAAGTTATCAAAGCGAAGAACACTTTATTCGACTGGGTAAACGGTTTTCATTGATAAAACCGAGTTTATCGAAAGCAATATTTTTGTGCGAACTATCTCAGTGAAAAAAAAATTGTTTTTCGATATGTTTATCAAACCGAGAAAAGCTGAGTTTATACCTAACAAACTCATAAAAAACAATACCCATTCGGCTATTGCCTATCTTTAAGAAGAGAACAAATCAGAACGCTCAATTGTAAGTACGTGAGTGCAGTTTGTAGTTAACGGCACTATCGTGTGATTTGTTATCCAGAATTTTAAAAAAAAAAACATCCAAATAAGGTTTTTGCACTTCTTTGTTACAAGATAGGTATCCTATCAGTAATAAGACCAAAAGCAAACGAAGGGGAGGAAATAGGATATGTTAGTCACTAACTGAGGTTATTACTTGTGTTGTGAACTCCATTTCTAGTTTTGCTTTATTCCGTCATAACTTGTGTGTATAATTTGCTACTTATGTATCTAATTTTGAGAGAAAAAAAGAAAAGTCACACCAATATACCTTGAGGTAACTCTCTTTTACGTGCGGACAACACTTATTGAAACGGTAATTAAAAGGAGATTCATATCTTAAAACACTGCTGTTTTATTCCTTTTCGACCCAATTCTTTATTATCTTCACTTTAAGAACTCCTGCCAAATTTCAGATATTTTTACTCTTTGGATCACTGATAGGGTCTTAAGGTGCATCATGCCTATTCCGATTTTTAATTCCGTGAGTATTTCATAAAGGAACCTTCTGTAGGCTCCGGGGATAGCTTCCGATTACCACCTTCTGGGCCAAGTGACCAGAGAATCTCAGTCAGTCTGAGGGAGGACAAAAACGGTATATGTTGGAGGTGATCTCTCTTTGGAACAGAGGCTCGTTGGGAGAGCATCTTGGTATAACTAGGTTTTCCAAGTCAACTGTCATTTTCAGCCAATCGTCTTAAAAGGCAGTCGAATGTCCTTACTGTGACGTTATTGTTTTATTAACATAAAACCAAATATCAACCTAAGGCAGTTCAAAAATGTCCATTATTGCTTCAGAAGCAAGGTTATCCCAATGGGCTCACTTAATTTCACATTAGTGAAATCGAATGTTTACTAGTGATTTCAATTATCACAAAAAAGTTCCTACTTTATTACCACCCAAATCAATATTTAATAAAGTTTATGAACATTAGTAGGAAACAAGCGGTTGGTTTGGTCTGCCATAAAGTTTCATAAAGTGTTATTACCGTTTTCCTTACCGCAACTAATATTATTGTTACATTTTCATATGGTTTTAATGATGCAATTTTTGAAATCTAAAATTTAACATTGTGTAATATTTTTTTGCCTTCTTTCAGTGTTTCTTTTTTCATACAAACATTTAAATCTAAGATGAATAACCTGATAATGGCTGATGGAATTTCTGGTGAATTTTTAGTAACCTCGTCACATCCCATACAAGATAAAAATAAAGCGATCCTAAATATGCAGCATAAATTATTAAAAATTATAGTGACTTTCCATGAGTTTTTTTAAAGCATGCGCTCTCTTTATTTTTTTCTTGAATTAATTAACTTAAGAATAGCTCTCGCTTCATACGAATTATTTATATGTTAAATATTTTGGCCCAAACAGGGTGTCTCAGAAAGAACGTCCCCCTCCAGAAAACGGCAGGGCAAATTGTACTTAATCAATTCTTATCC